>CM077226.1:19299959-19504071 GCA_039654775.1 Spinibarbus caldwelli
GCACTTCAACAAATCACAGCGTTCCTGTCACAAGTGTCATAATACAGGCTCTTCTGTGACTCAGCGGTTATATTGTTTGATAAGCCTGATTCATTTGGGCATTTCAGTGTGGGTCATGCAAACATATTGATTCCCCAATGTACCTCATATTGCGTTTGTTGTGGTTTGTTCTGTGGCCACACAATTGAAAGGATGGAGGTCGTTGCTGAGCTTCAAGCTGGGTCACAATCGATCTCCAATGAAAGGTTGACGTATTTCACAACTGCTGAGTATATCCAACTGCAAACAGTCCAATGAAGCAGTGTTTCTTAGCCAATCAGAGGTCACAGGGTCATAGCAATTATATCATTGGGTGGCGAGTGATTCTGAAGAGCTTCAAATCTATGTCTTTTTCATGTGGCATGTTCCAAAATTTCTCACTTTCTCACTGAATTACATCCTGTCAGAATACCAACAATCAAGCTAAGCGACAATGTTTTTGCTCCATGTTTTCTTGGTAATTATACATCTAACTAAATAAATCAAGTGCCTGAGAGAACAATAAACCTTGCTTATTAAATTTGCACCCACTAATTGAGTATGTTTGAAACTAATTGTTTTTCCAATTCTCTTTGCAACAGTTTACATTTCATTTGCCAGTCGTTGCATCCAGTTGGATCATTATATAGCCCTTCTGTACTCGGCATCCAGTTCCTGGTGTAATTGACAGAATTCCAAAGCGGGAATCTGACACTTTCCAAACAGCTTGAGTGCATCTCGTGCCATAATTATAATGTTTTTCTTTTCTCTCTTTTCAATAGCGTGCTCAATCGGGTCCTATAAACCAGTGGCTGGCTCAGCTTCGTGCACAGAGTGCCCAGCTAACAGCAGAACCAGTTCAGAAGGGTCTAAACTTTGCGAGTGTCGGAGTGGCTACTACCGCGCACCCACCGATGCTAACACCACCGCCTGCACAAGTAAGAGCACAACTAGTTATATGTAAGAAGATAAGACTTGCCCAACACTCTTTAAAATAAAGGCTCCAAAAGGGTGTTTTTGCGGTGAAGGACCATTTTTTGTTCCCCAAAGAACCTTTTAGTGAACAGTTCTTAAATGAACCATTTTGAAGAACATTTTAAAAATCTAAAAAACCTTTTTCCACTCTGCATTTGAAATCTTCCATGGATGTTCAAGGTTTTAAAGGTAGAACTGAGAGGATTTTGTAGTGGTAATTATCCACCTTTTTCCTAGCAAGGCTACTGCGTTTTAAATTATGGGAGGCCCTTCCGGTTTGGGGACGTTCCACTCAAAAAGACTGAAACAAATCATTTCAAATCATAAGGTTGCGCTACGAATAATCCTTCAGTTAGACTGAATGAGCTGTAAATTTTCCTTCATGTACTATTTTTAATTTACCCCCAATTACCCCTGATTTAATTTACCATACATCTCATGAATAATTAACTGGAATGCACTAAGAGTCTCTCACTTTTCTGCACAAATCCTCATGTCTCTTTCCAGGTTTGTTTTCATGCGGATGCTTTAAAATGTAATTCTGTTCTAATCCCTGTTAGCAGTGTTTACTGGAATGTTTCTAAAGCAGATAATACAGTATTTGTTATCTGTTAAAATATTGGAAATCACTTTGAAATATTGTCACTCATTGTTAATATTAATGAACATGTTCAATTAAGGCAATCTGTTACATGATATAGACTAGGTTATATATTACTACAGTGATATTTATGCATGATATTGTTGTGGAAACAATCAAGCTTTTGGGGTTATTTGTGGTATGTTGAAAATAATTTGTCAATGCTTTTACACTTTTAAATTTCCTTTTAATGACTGACTGTTGAAGGATGAGTAGAATAATATCACCTCATTGTGCCCATGCAGTTTTTGAAAATGCTTATCATTGCATTCATAGAGCGAACCTTTCGCTGATTGTTTACAGTGTGATGGAAATTAATTCATGCAAAGCATCATGGTGTGTAGGAAAAAGGCTGATAGCAGGTAGAAAAGGCAGGTCCTTCTGCCAATAGTTTTAGGAACTATGAAAATTTTCTTCTGGTGTGAAAGCCCCTTTGGTCAAAAACCATCAAACACTTTTTTTTCGGATCTATTAAGTTATTTAAAAATATAGTAACAATTTTGCTTTTAATTTTATGCATTTAGAAGACCTTTTTATGCAACTTACAAATGTGGAGCAATTTTTCAAGGAGCCAACAGTATTAATATACAATGACAAGTTTTTTTGATTATTAACTAAATTATGAAGCAAGCAGGAGAAGAGGAGTGTTTTTATTGTTTTTTTATTTTTATTTTTATTTTTTTTTTGTTTTTTGTGTTTTGTTTTTTTGTAAATGCATTGGTTTAAGGCTGTGGGGTGGATAATGTTTGCAAAAGAGGTGTGTCTTCAGCTACTTCTTTAAAGTTATATTGGTCTCAGCAGTTTGGGTTGAACTTGGCAGCTTGTTCCACCAGAGAGGAACAGAGAGGCAGGGGAGGTTTTGGAAATTGACTTTTTGTCTTGATGTAATGGAACAATATATAAATTAAAAAAAAAATAGTAGGATGAAACAGCTGTCCTGATATCATAATGATGGAAATAGTCTCATTGAAAGAATGACATTTTTGAAAAGAAAACCTTGTTATTTCCTGGAAAAAAATAATATCTCAACAAAACTGCTTCACTGCTTAAATTTCTTGTCTGCCAAATCAAGACATTTGGTGTGACCAACATACCGAAAAAAAATACAAAAAACAGAAAATGATGTCATAGAGAGGACCCCCAGACCCTTGTGACTGATTTTTTTTTTTAAATTTGTTAAAAAAAAAAAAATATATATATATATATATATATATATATATATATATATATATATATATATATATATATATATATAAATAAATGATAAAACAGTAACAACAAAAATTATTTACCTTGAAAAATAAATGAAAAATATTTTTGAAGATAATGATTATGAATGATGTGTACACTGATCTGTTCAAGGTGTATGTAAAACATGTTGTTAAATTTACTTGATGTTTACTTGATGAGTCATCAAATAGAAAATTTTGTTGAAAACAAGGTTTATTTTTTTATTTTATTTTTTTTTTACTTATGAAACGGACATAAATACAAATTACTTTTTTCTTTTAATTTTTAAAGGCTTTCCTTTTCTCTATCATGGGCACTTATTTGTCATTGACCCAAATATTAACCAAATCCCTCCAAAGTTTAATTTCTGTTTTCATTCTAGAGGCTAATCATTAGAAGGTTCAGGAGCTGGTGAGCACTGACAGTGTTTGTGAATAACCTCAGGTTTTCTTTCTCAGGCCCTCCATCAGCACCGGCGTCTCTGTCATGGGAGTATGAGAGTTCAGAGGGCGGGGTGTCGTTGCGCTGGAGACCTCCTGTGAACATGGGGGGACGGAGTGAAGTGTGGTACGGGGTGGTGTGTCGAATCTGCCCCTCTGCCACTAACACGCCACCGAGCATGTGTTCCTGGTGTGGAGATACTGTCACTTTTTCCCCTTCTCAAACTGGCTTAAAGCAGACAAGGGTCACGCTCAAAAACCTGCTTACTAGGGTCACCTACCTCATACAGGTAATTATCTACAGGCACTTTGTTCATATAGACCCAGAGTCTCTTAGTGGAATAACATTATATAATAACAGGATTTACACATTGAGCACACTGAGTTGTCTAAAGCACAAAAAATCATTTCAAAATGACCATGTGTGGTGAGTGACCTCGTGTAATAAATGCATAAATATTATAGCATAAATGACGTAAGATTTGGGAGAAAATCATATGTGTGTCAGATTCACGTCATGTGCATCAAAAATAATGTCTTTCAATTATATTATAATGTTGAATGGCTAGAATTAATGGCTAGAATTGAGGGAAAATGTATTTAATAGAGACACCAATAGCTTTATTGGTATCAGTGATACTGGTCTTTATTAATAATAGGCTACTTAGTAAAAAGATGCCATTAAACACATATTTAAAATATACCATCTTTATGTTGATTCTACATTAATTTGGAGATTAAGTATGAAATTATGACTATATAAATATATTATATTTATATGTGATTAACCATGATTAATTACAGAAAAATCTGTTTATTAATTAATTGATTTTTTTAATTGATTGACAGCACTAATATATATTTATATTTACTACAAGATCTAGATGTGACAACTTTCCATGCTATTGATGATTGTTTGTTAAAATAAGTCAATTAAATGTATTTTTTTCTGTTCTCAAAAATTGCAAACGTTTAATAATTTAATCAGAATCAGAATCAGAATGAGCTTTATTGCCAGGTATGTTTACACATACGAGGAATTTGTTTTCATAACAGAAGCTACCGCAGCACAAAAGAATGACAGTGACAGAACAAAAAACACAGATAATAAAAAGAAGAATTAAAGATAACAAGTAAATAAGGAATAACAATATACAAATTGACATTTGTATGTACAGGTATATAACAGTAGACAGTTTTGTATGTACAGGTATATTATGTGCAAATTGAAATGTAGACTAAGTATGTGTGTTAGATAAATAAGTGTATAAATAGTGTGTGTTATTATTGTCAAGTGTTCATGAGATGGATTGCCTGAGGGAAGAAACTGTTCCTGTGTCTGGTCGTTCTGGTGCTCAGAGCTCTGTAGCGTCGACCAGACGGTAACAGTTCAAAAAGGGAGTGTGCTAGATGTGAGGGGTCCAGAGTGATTTTGCCAGCCCTTTTGCTCACTCTGGATAAGTACAGTTCTTGGAGAGTGGGGAGGGTTGTACCAATGATTCGCTCAGCAGTCCGGACTACCCTCTGTAGTCTTCTGAGGTCACATTTGGTAGCTGAGCCGAACCAGACAGTTATTGAAGTGCAGAGGATGGATTTAATGATGGCTGAGTAGAACTGTTTCAGCAGCTCCTGTGGCAGGTTGAACTTCCTCAGCTGGCGAAGGAGGTACAGCCTCTGCTGGGCCTTTTTCACAATGGAGTCTATGTGAATGTCCCACTTCAGGTCCTGGTGCCCAGGAATCTGAATGACTCCACTGCAGTCACAGTGCTGTTCATGATGGTGAGTGGGGGGAGTGCAGGGGGGTTTCTCCTGAAGTCCACAATCATCTCCACTGTTTTGAGTGTGTTCAGCTCCAGGTTGTTAAGACTGCACCAGACAGCCAGCTCCTTAACCTCCTGTCTGTAAGCAGACTCGTCACTGTCCTGAATGAGGCCGATGACTGTAGTGTCGTCTGCAAACTTCAGGAGCTTGACAGAGGGGTCTGTAGTTGTGCAGTCGTTGGTGTACAGGGAGAAGAGCAGTGGGGAGAGGACGCAACCCTGGGGGGCACCAGTGCTGATGGTGCGGGTGCTGGATGAGAATTTGCCTAGCCTCACTAGCTGCTGCCTGTCTGTCAGGAAGCTGTTGATCCACTGACAGACAGAGATGGGCACGGAGAGCTGAGTTAGTTTGGGCAGGAGGAGGTTTGGAATGATAGTGTTAAAGGCCGAGCTGAAGTCCACAAACAGGATCCTCACATAAGTCCCTGATCTGTCTAGATGTTGCAGAACATAATGCAGTCCCATGTTGACTGCATCGTCCACAGACCTGTTTGCTCTGTAGGCAAACTGAAGAGGATCCAGCGAGGGTCCAGTGATGTCCTTCAGGTGGGCCAGCATCAGTTTTTCAAATGACTTCATGACCACAGACGTTAGAGCCACAGGTCTGTAGTCATTTAGTCCTGTACTTTTGGATTTCTTTGGGATGGGGACGATGGTGGAGCGTTTGAAGCATGAAGGGACTTCGCACAGCTCCAGTGACCTGTTGAAGATCTGTGTGAAGATGGGGGCCAGTTGGTCAGCACAGGATTTCAGACAGGCTGGTGTCACACAATCTGGGCCTGGTGCTTTTTTCCTTTTCTGCTTCCGGAAGACCTGGCAGACCTCGTCTTCGCTGTTCTGAATTGCAGGTGTGGGGGAGAGGGGGGTTGCTGGAGGTGTTAATGGTTGTGTGGAGAGGTGTTCGGGCGGGTGTGGGGTGTTTTTTCAAAACTGCAGTAGAACTCATTCAGATCGTCTGCCTGTTGTTGATTCTCCACAGTGCTGGGAGATGGTGTCTTGTAATTGGTTATCTCTTTCAGACCTTTCCACACTGATGCTGAGTCGCTGGAAGAGAATAGGATCCTTATTTTTTCAGAATAATTCCTCTTTGCCACTCTGATCTCCTTTTCCAGTGTGTATTTGGCCTGTTTATACAAGACTTTATCACCCTTCCTGTAAGCATCTTCTTTGGCCTGACGGAGCTGTCTGAGTTTTGCAGTGAACCATGGTTTGTTATTGTTGTAGGTTAAATGAGTCCTGGTAGGGATGCACAAATCCTCACAGAAACTGATATATGAAGTGACAGTCTCTGTGAGCTCGTCCAGATCATTTGCAGCAGCCTCAAAAACACTCCAATCAGTAAGGTCGAGACAGGCTTGTAAAACCCGCTCTGTCTCGTTGGTCCGTCTCTTTACAGTCTTTACCACTTTACCACAGTCTTTTAATTTAAACTAAAGTTTGGGGTCAGTAATACATTTTTATAATTTAATTTCTTTAACTTTTAAAGAAGTTAATACTTTAAGACGGCAAGGATGCCAAAACTGATTAAAAGTGTCTATAAAGTCTTTTCCATGGTTACAGGATATTTCTATTTCACATAAATGCTGTTCTTTTGAACTTTCTATTCACCAGAGAATCCTGAAAAAAATGTATCACTGTTTCCACAAAACTCTTTCCAACATTGATAATAATAATAATACATATTTCTTAAGCAAAATCAGCATATTAGAATGATTTCTGAAGGATCATGTGACACTGAAGACTGGAGTAATGACTGCTGAAAATTCACGCTTTGCCATCACATAAATTACATTTTAACATATATTAAAATAGAAAACTGTTATTTTGAATTGTTATTATTTTCCATGATATTACTGTTTTTGCTGAATTTTTGAACAAATAAATGCTGCCTAGGTGAGCTTTAAAGACATTTTTCAGAAACATCCTACCAACCTCAAATTTTGAACAGACGTGTAAGTTCCTATACAGAAATTGACCTACATAAATAAACTTACCTCGAGAAATATTCACCACACAATGCTCATGATTATGCCTTAATGCAGCTTATGTGCATGGAAGAGCGTAGCTGCAATATGAGCTTTGTATGGTTTTACAGGTTCAAGCAATAAATGAAGTGTCAGCGCTGAGCCCTTTTCCACCTCAGTTTGCCAGCATCAACTTCACCACCAGCCAATCAGGTACGAGAAAAGCAAATGTATGCTGGGACTATCCACAGTATGTGTGTGCACCAAACTGTTTGCTCAGTGTATCAGTGTCTTTCTGCGTCTGTCACTATGTCTAGTCGTCCTCCACCCCTGTCTTTCCACTTCCTCTCCCCACGGTCTGTCTTTCCATCCATCTCTCTCTCTCTTCTGTTCATAATTTTTCTTCATCTGCTCTCTGGACCCAGGTGGCTTTGAGTCACGATATGTTGTCATTTCATATAATGGTCAAGAAAGCAACAAGAGAGACGGAAAGAAATGAAGAATGGAAGGAGGATAATCAATGTGGCAGCCCACAGAAACTTTGGAGACAAAAGGCGCAATTCAGACGTCCCCCTCTCTCGCTCTCTCTCTCTTCTATCTTTAGTAGTAATTCAAACTCAGATGGATTCTGCAGACCCAGTTTACATAACGTTACCATTATTTAAGACGTGGGTGCTGCTGATTGAACAGGATTGAGTCACCTATCCGTGTGCTCCCACATGACTGATTAACAGACGGAGACGAGCTGAGACGAAGGGGGTCATGGGGCTTCACAAGAGGGAGGGAGTGGAGAATGGTTAACTCATGACCTCATTAATACAGATGAGGTTTCAGCACCTACATGTGAATCCACATGTGTATTATTGCTATTAACAAATAAAAAGCATTTATAATGAGGATGGTGGTGAATATCTAAAGCATTCAGAGCAGTAGAAAAGTAGCTGCTTATTATAAAGTGATGAGCCCCCATGCGGTCACTTTTATAATTACATGTGCAATTACAGTGCCTTCTGAGGTTCCCATGCTGCACCAGTTGAACAGAGTTCATGACTCCATCACGCTGTCCTGGCCTCAGCCTGACCGGCCCAACGGTGACATCCTGGAATACCAGCTCCGATACTACGACAAGGTCAGTACTGTTGATTTATGCAAAATATTAATGCAGGGGTGTCAAACTCAGTTTATGGAGGGCCACAGCAGTCCTTTTCCAACACACCTGTCTCCATACCTTTAGATTTGAAATAGTTCCTTGATAGTACCTTGATTATCTGGTTCAGGTGTTTAATTAGAGTTGGAACTAAACTCTTTGGGCTATGGCCCTCCACGAAGCTGGTTCAGATTGATACCCCAGTATTAAAGGCCCTAGTGAAAAATAAATATACTAAAATGTATTTGAAATACATTTATTTCATGCTAAGTATACTACAAATACATTTACATATTTATGTACTTAATAAAAATACCCTGCTAAAGTGGAACTATTGCAAGTATACTTCAGATACACTTGAAAATCTTGCATTTAAAGACCAATATTATTCAAAAATCATACTATCCTCATTAATAGTGACATTAAAACACATTTTAGGCTTGAAATTAAGAAATGTGCATTGTGCACAAGTAGTACTCTAAATAAAGTTAGTCTCGAGCGATTAACATTTTAATAGATTTTAACTATACTTAGTATGAAATAAATGTATTTAAAATATATTGCTTTTTTACTATAGGGGAATAGATCACCCAAAAAAACTCTTGTATAATTGCATGGAAAAGTGTGAAAAATCGACCAGTGTTCGACCAGTGTTGTTATTGTTAACTAAAGTTTAAACTATTAAGCTAAATTAAAATAAAATAGAATTATTAGATGAAAAACTTACACTTTAAATGCTTAAGCTACGCTTACATGTAAAAGTAACTGAAACAAGTTTAAGTACTGCAATTGATAAAACTGAAATAAACTAAACTCAAGCTATAATTAGACACAAAAAAATGACAAAAGCACAAAATTACCAAAATGTAATCTAAAATTAAAATAAAAACTGAAAATGTAAAAATAAAAGCTAACTTAAAATATTAAAAAATACTATATAAACAATACTTGACTAACACCGTAACCGATATACTGGTTAGTAATAATGACAAAATTTTCATATTTGGGTGAGCAATCCGTTTAGAATTGCATAGAAAAGTGTGATCAGTACAATCCTTTTGTGTCATATGGGTTTGAAATGACCAATGATGTTATTGTTATCCCAAACTAATAAACTATTAAAATAGTATTAAAAATAGTTTTTTTGTTTTGTTTTAATTTAAATAAAGCTGAAATGAAATATAAATATTAGATAAGGAACTTAAACTTAAACTTTTTTTAAGTTGCCTTGGAAACTAACTAAAACCTGTTTAAATACTAAAATTAATAAAACTAAAATTGAACCGAATAGAAAAATAGCTAAATAGAGAAATAATAATAATAATAATAATAATAATAATAACAACAACGATACCACATAATAAAATTACTAAAATGTAAACTAAAATTAAAATGAAAACAAGTACTATAATAGTGTATAAATAATAACTCTGGAAACAACATGCGAGTAAATAATAATGTTCTAAATAAAAATATTAAAAAAATAGTAATAAAAATGACAAAAGCACAACAAAAACAAAAACTAAACCAATCTAAAATTAAAATGAAAAAAAAATCTAATAGTATATAAATATACTGAAATAGCACCGGAAACGATATGAGGGTGAGTAAATGATTTTTAGGTGAACTGTCCCTTTACATCAATATAAACCGTTATGTAATGATTGTGTAAATAGATGGTGCTTTGTCTCTGGCAGGGGACTGATGAGGACAGTGCTATGAGCGTGTTCAGTGAAACCAACACAGTGACAGTTGGAGGTCTGATTCTAGGCTCCATCTATGCCTTCCAGATCCGTGCCCGGAATGAGCGAGGCTACGGACCCTACAGCCACACCATTTACTTCAGCACTCTAGCAAACGGTACTAGGCCAAGAATACAGCATGTCACACATAATTCAGCGTTCTAGCCAACACATATGAAAGCATATTCATATGCTATTCAATTCGCAGTGTAGTCTCAGGAACAGTGGTCTTTTTAAGCTTTACATTCAGATAAATTTCGCCTTACAGGATAATTACTGATTATGCTCTTTAGAGTTCATTGTTTCTTTTCATTTTGCAGTTTTAGGTAGAGATGCAATTTCTCTTTATAATGCTTTAGTACCAAATGATACTTGTCCATAAGCAAAGGACCAATGCTTATGTAAATATACAATAATTCAGAGATTTCCAACTTTTTTTCTCAAACTTCTATGACAAATTATTTGCTTAAAGTATCCCCATAGCAAAAATAACAAATTTCACAACATCCTATAATGTTATCATATGCAAACAATTAACAACTCATCATTTCTAAAATCAATTAAGATTAAATTTTGATATTTTGACACTAATGTTCAAATGGGGCCAGTAAGTGTTATTACTGAAATTGCTTATTACTTATTATTACTTAAATTCAGCAAGGCTGCATTCAGTTGGCCAAAAGTGACAGTACAGACTTCAAATAGAAAACTTTCATTTGAAATTGTAAAAATATTTCACATATTCAACCATATTACTATTTATATGTTATTTTTGATCAAATGGTGAGCATAAGATCCTTTATTTTTAAAAAAAAAAAAATCATACTGATCTCAAACTTTTGAACAGTTGTGTGTGTGCATATAATATTTATATTTTCATTTATTATTTCTCTTTAATTTAATTTGGTATTGCCATTTTGTCACTTTGTAGAGGAACAGTCAAAGCAGATTCAAAATCGCCTGCCTCTAATGATTGGATCGATAATGGGCGGAGCTGCGTTTCTTTTGGTTGTGATTGCAATCATCATTGTGTTTGTGTTTCGAAGGTATGTACATCAAAATTCTTTACCTCAGCTATTATGCAATATATGTAGATAACAAAAAGAGGCAATATATGTAGATAAAAAATATCACTGTTATTGTGTCTTTGTCATTCTGCCTTTTTGTCCACTAGTAAAAGGAGAGAAAGTCCTTATAGCGACAGACTTCAGAGATACATCAGCAACAGAGGTGAGAGCTTTATAACAGAACAGCACTGCATACTTGTGTACATTTCTCCAACAGTCACTACATGTACATTATCTTCATCTTCTAAAGTGGGCTGTATTCAGACTACTTTGTAATTATTGCTATTACGTAATAGCTATGATTCAGTAAAGTACTATGTCTACACCAATAATTAAGAGGGGTTTGTGAGAATTTTGCTATTTTGACAAAGGATGATAAATGTGCCGTGTCAGTAGTTTTTATGTTTGTAGTCCTGACTGTGGTGTACATATTTGTGGTATTACTTTATTCCGCTTGAAAACTTGAGCCGCCTGGCAGCATGTCTGTGACAGAACCAGTCATTAGATGGTCTGTGTAGATTAAACATAACGTGGATGTTGTTATTCATTCAGGTGGGGTGAAATATTACGTGGACCCCTCTACTTATGAAGACCCCAGTGAGGCGGTCAAAGAATTTGCACGAGAAATCGACCCTGCGCACCTAAAGATCGAAGAGGTCATTGGTGCTGGTTAGTACATGTGTTGAAAGTTGAAAGGATAATGATAGCTGTACACAAAGTGTATAAATCATATAAAACAAGCATTATGGATTTTTTTTTTAAACCTCAGAACATTCTAATGATTGGATTTCTCTCTCTAGCTCAGTTCGGGGAGGTGTCCCGTGGCCGGTACAGACCACTAGGTCGCAGAGAGGTGCTGGTTGCGGTTAAGACTTTGCGTTGGGGGGTGACAGACCGTGAGAAGAATGTGTTTCTCAGTGAGGCAGGAGTCCTTGGCCAGTTTGACCACCCTAATGTACTGAAACTGGAAGGTGTGATCACTCACACCCCTCCTGAACGCATTATCACAGAGTTCATGGAGAATGGACCCCTGGATGCCTTTCTCAGGGTAAGAGCAAATTACATGATGTTACATTCTATTAAATTATTTATTTATTTAAAAGAAATAAATGATTATACATTATTATAATATTATATATTATTTTAAAAAGAACAAAATGAAAGTTAAGTTAAATTATCACAATTTATTATATTTTATTAATATTATTTATTAATTATTAGAGTTTATGGATAATGGCCTTGGAATGGAAAGATATTCAATTTAATTCAATTTATTTTTTTATTTATTAAAATGAAACATTTTATTATTTTTTTGTAAAATTCTAAAATATTATTTAGAAAAGGACCAGATGTTTGACAGCCCCCTAATGCCTTTTTCATAATGAGATGTATTATTATTATGTTATATATCATTATAATATTACAGTGTAAAATAAAAATAAAAGTTAAATTAAATGATCACAGATTTAATGGAGATTCTTCTCCTGGATGCTTCTCTCATGATAAGAAAAAAGGCAGGAAAATCAACTAAATTTATAAAATAATATGTTATTATATAAGAGAAATTAAATGATTTGTATTTATATAAATAAAATATATTGTTATATCTTTATAATATTACATTATTTAAAATGACAGGATGTTTTACATTAAACGTGTACGAAAAATACATTCAATTAAAAATGAATATTCATAAATTTGTCTTTTTTTTTTTTTTTTAAAGGAAAACGAGGATCAGTTCAGCGTGTTGCAGCTGGTAGGCATGGTGAGAGGTGTTGGAGCTGGAATGCGTTATCTTTCAGAGAGGAATTTTGTCCATCGTGACCTTGCTGCCCGGAACATTCTGGTGAATTCAAACCTGGTTTGTAAGGTGTCTGATTTCGGCCTGTCCCGTTTAATGAGGGGTCTGGACCACAACATGCCCACCTACACTGCTTCACTGGTGCGTTATGGGAAGATTTCTATAAATGTACAAAACACTATTTAAATGGATATATGTAAATTAATTTCATTTTCAGTTCTTTCCATTCTTGCTCTGAGTTTTTTTGTTAATTTGTGTCATCATTGATTGAATTATTCCCTCTGTCTTTCAGGGCAGTAAGATCCCTGTGCGGTGGACAGCTCCTGAAGCTTTCCAGCATCGTAAATTCAGTTCAGCGAGTGACGTCTGGAGTTTTGGGATACTCATGTGGGAGGTCATGTCATATGGAGAACGTCCATACTGGGACATGAGCAACCAAGAGGTGAACATTTTAAATTTTACACCCACGAGTGCTTTACCTCTTATGCAGTCACAAAGCAGTTAAATGAACCAAATGTACACTAGAGGGAGCTATTAGACTGTTTCATGAGCAGTTGCATAAACAAAACACAGTATAGTAGAGTGTGTGTGTGTCTGTGTTTACCTGGTATTCCCTACATTATGAGGACCAAATGTCCTCACAAGTATAGTAATACCAGTAAATTTTGACCTCGTGGGGACATTTTTTGGTCCCCATGATGAAACAGCTTATAAATCATATAGAATCAAGTGTTTGTACAGAATAAAAACCATTACACCTATGGAATATCCCCAGAAAAAATGAAAAACAGTGTGCGTGTGTTTGTGTGTGTGCAAATCACTGCTTGAGATTTAAAGTTTGCAGCAGTACTGTGGGAGTGTGACATTTAGCAGTTTCTCTCTAAAAGTTTTTAGTTTCTAGCCGACAGCTAGAAATTTAATGACCTCAATGAGTGTATATTCACATGTTGACTAAATAGTACAACATTAAAAGTCTAGTTTTTCAGCTGCTTTGAATCTGGAAGTATTTTTACCATTCTTTTTCTTCATGGGGATTTCAAAGAATGATTCAATAAAGAGCTCTAAGACATGAACCAAGCACCCAGCACTAAGACTTTGATTTACAGAGTATTTGAACATTTTTTAACTAAAATCCTGTGAATGATGCAATTATGATATAAAACATTTGCATTGTGCAAACATCTTACTAAATATTTTTCCCATCTTATTCCTCTTTTCTAACTCAGTTCTTAATGTTTTTCAGTTCCCTTTTCCTCCAAATCACTTGTCTGCTCCCTTCTTTTGTATTACTCTTGTCTTATACAATTAAACACTTCACTAAGGCCACATACACACTATAAAATTTCAGGAGTGACAACCGTATTTAAATACGGGAGTGAATCCCCTAAATTATCATTCCACGTGTGTACAAAACATGAAACACTACCGAAATTGTGATGACTGACAGCATGGTAACCATAGTAACATTCTGGCATCTTGCATGATTGGTGTCCACTATTTTTGACTCTAGGTATATTACAGTGACCAAAGACTTATGTGCTACAACTTTAATTAAACCAGGCTGTAGAAAGTTGTAGAACATGTTTATCCTCTCTCTCTTTTTGTCTAGGTGATGAAGGCAGTGGTGGATCAGTACCGTTTACCCGCTCCGAACGGTTGTCCTCCAGCTCTTCACTCTCTGATGCTGCAGTGCTGGCAGGCCGACAGACAGGACCGGCCAGGCTTTGATTCTCTCCTGTCGTCTCTTGACCGTCTCATACGCCACCCTGCCTCCTTGAAGGCCGAACACAGCCGGTGAGTTACTCAAGTTACCACCTTATATTAACAGGTAATGTGTTTCATCTTTTAAAATATTCTCCTCTTTCTTAGTCCCACCCAGCCACTCTTAAGCCCCACCCCTACTGACCTCTCAACAGTGACAACAGTCGGTGATTGGCTGACAGCTCTAAAGATGGACCGGTATAAGGATGCGTTTGAGAGAGCGCAGTACCACAGTCTGGAAAGAGTGAGCATGCTCACAATGGAGTAAGTTCTAACACGCTTTTTATATTAGTTTGTCCAACATATTCATACATAACAGAAGAATTTCTTTTTTGTAAATTATTTCAAAAAGAAATAAAAATTCTTACCACAGTGTCATTCGTGCCACATCTCAAATGATGTTTTGTGTTTAATAGCATTGTCTAATACTTTTGGAATAAAATAGCTTTTTCTTGCCGTGGCTTATTTCACAGCTAGTATTTTATACATTATAAATTCGCTGATTTAAATCATATTTTCACACTTCTTGAATAATTTGACATTTGCTTTCTTTTTCTCATATTTCATTCCTGACACAGCTGTCTCTTTGGTTAACAAGTACATAAACTTTTTCAAAAGCTCAAGAAGACTCTTATGGTCACCAAGGCTGCATTTGTTTGATCAGAAATACAGTATAAACAGTAATATTGTAAAACATTATTAACATTTTGTGAAAACTGTGATAGTTTTTGTTTTCAAGATTCTTGGTTGAATAGAAAGTTAAAAAGAACAGTATGTATTTATGATTATATTTCTTTTTAATTAAATCTTTATATATATCATAACTCCAGTCTTTAGTGTCACATGATCCTTCAGAAATCATTCTAATATGCTGATTTGGTGTTTAAGAAACATTTCTTTTTATTATCAATGTTGAAAACAGTTGTGCTGCCTAATATTTTTGTGAAAACTGTGATACATTTTTTAGGGTTCTTAAATAACTGTAAAGATCAAAGGAGCAGCATTTATTTGAAATAGATCTTCTGTAACGTTATAAATATCATAACTGTCTCTTTTGATCAATTTAATGCATCCTTGCTGAATTAAATTAATCTTTTAAAATATAATTAATGATCCCAAACTTTTAAGCAGTAGTGTATAGATCTATGTAGAGATATAAAATAAATTTAGATTTGTTTTAAAATGTAAGGAGTCTTCTTTTTATTATGAAAAATATTATTTTACTTGTATTTTTAGACTAAAGGTCTGGGTTACCTGTTGGTTATCCAATACCTGTAGGATAACCAATAAGATCTATCCATAAAAAAATCTATTTCAGTTGAAGAAACATTCATTTACTGTCTCATAATTCTGTGTGAGTGCTGTGAATATAATGCATCACTTTTCTCTCAGGGATGTTCAGGCTCTAGGAGTGAATCTGCTCGGTCATCAGCGGAAGATCATAAATGCAGCTAAGCAGCTCAGGACACATCTCACTCAGGGACACGTGGAGGTCTGATGCTTCCCACATTGTGTTGACACAGCAGTGCATGCTGGGAGATCTAGTCCACAGCCTGTTGCAGCCCACAAGAACACTGGAATAGAGATGAAGATGACAAAAAAAAGCCTTGAGTGAAAAAGAAGATTTTTATTATGAATTATTTGCCCATCTGTCCCATCCTTCTCTGCTGAACTGTTGTCTTTCATATTCTTCTTTCGCTTACTCCTTCCTTCAATGTTGCACTACCTCTCACTTTCTTATCAGTTCATTACTTACTGGCATTCAGTATGAACTTGAGCCTTAAGAACACAAAAAGAAAGCTCCTTCACAATCAGTTGCAAGGACAATCAGAGACTTTAAATGGACGGTAACTGACTGTTATGTCTTTGTTGGCACATGTGGTCAAGGGCACTAGATGTTTTATTTTTAACTACACAACCAAACAATACTCATATTGATCGATAAACTGAACCCACATAAAAATGCTTCTAAATGTCATGTTTATAATAAGTATTTTGCCTTGCTTTCCAGTAAAAATATCTAAAATTTGCTGAGAGCTTATCAAATTTTTAAAGGAGGAGTTAATATTGTTTTCAGAAAATACACACAACTGAACAAAGGTTTGGGGCCAGTGAGATTTAAATGTTTTGAAAGAAGTCTCTTTTGCTCACCAAGATCAGAAATACAGTAAAAACAGTAATATTGTAAGATATTATCACAATTTAAAACAAATGCTGAATTTTCAGCAGCCAATCCTTCAGTCTCCATTGTCACATGATCCTTCAGAAATCTTTCTGTTACGCTGATTTGGTGATCAAGAAACATTTCTTGTTATTATTAATGTTGAAAACAGTTGATGATGCTTAATATTTTTGTGAAAATTGTGATAATTTTTGTTTTTGGAATTCTTTGATGAATAGAAAGTTCAAAAGAACATTTATTTGATAAATAATTTTTATACTACATACTAATTAGTTTAAAATGATTATAAAAGTATTCATTTCTTTTATAAATGCATTAAGTTCTCTCAAACAAAATTCTTACTGACCCCTAACTTTTCAACAGTGTAGTCTCTCAGTATCTCTTGTTTATTCTCACTTTTGATCAATTTAATAACAAAAATCTTACTGACCCCAAACTATTTGGCAATAGTAGTATAAAAGTAATATTTTCCCAAGACATATTGAAAAAAATCATAATGCTTTTTGAGTAAATTTATTTTGTTTTATGGATGTTATTTTTACTGGAAAACCAAACAAATAATTTTCATAAAGAAAAATAATTTTGCTCTGTATGCTTTATGTACAGGTGTATAAAGTATTGTAGAATCATACAATACTTACAGAAAGTTATACAGACACACAAAAGGTAAAGTTTTTACATTTTGCGAGTATCACTACACTGCGGCCACGGTAGTTCACTGCTTACCTGTGATGTTCCATCATCTCACCTGTGAACCAGTTTTCCGTCCACGAGCAGTCGTGTTCCTGTAAAAGACTATTTCACCCATGAAACAATGTAGCATAAAGTCACACTGTAATATACGAGCATTGTGAAGTTACTGGCATTCATTGTAAATGTGATTACAATTGCTGGGTGAAGTGAAAGAGAGAGAGATGTGCTCCTTGTGTATTGTGTGTGCGTGTGTGCGTGCGTGTGTGTGTGTGTGTGTGTGACAGATTTACAGTACGGATAAACTGTTTGGTGCTGCTGAAAAAAGTGTGAATGGAGTTCTGTGTAAAAAAAAAAAAATGTAAAAAGGGAGTGTATGATCATGTGGATGTAAATTTGAATCTGTTTGATTGTACAGTTGTTCACCACTGTTCCACTACTGTCCAAATTTGTAAAATATATATGATTTTGTTTAAAGATGCCTACTGTATTTGTTTACATGATCTTGAACCACAAAAAAGTCTGTACTCATCACGTTGCTGAAATGTCCTTCTTGTTTCCCATGAACAGCACAGAGTCAGCAGTATGACACATATCAAACACTGATCAGTGTGCACCTGGAAGTGGACGAGATTCTCAGTGTGAGATCAGAGTATGATCTGTGATCTGATAGGGGTAATGAACACAAAGACCACACATACACAAAATAACTATTTTAAATGAAAGTTAAAACATGCAGCTATTTCTGCTGTGTCATGTTAATATACCACCTAAAGTTGTTTTAAGCAACATGTAGCTCATTTGCATAATTATAATTATGCATGCATATATTTTGAGAGAATATATTATATATATATATATGTGTGTGTGTGTGTGTGTGTGTGTATCAACTAAACTAAGTGAAACTTTCTATTCATCAAAGAATAATTTATATTCCATAAAAATATTTAGCAACTTAAAACGTAAAAATATTTTCAAAATATATTCACAGCACTTAAAAAACATTTTAAAAATTACATATTATGCCTCAACTACCCTTATATGTGGCAAAAAAAAAAAAACATGCACACCCACTTGTTTTGGTTGCTAAACGTGCTACACTGTGAATTGCTACTGATTATTGTAAATATTTGCTGTGACAGCATCACACACACTGTAGCATATAGGTTAGTGAAAAGCATTCTGCAAAAAACGGCATTATTCCAGGTGCAAAAATGACCAAAACTCTGCATTCCTGCTACACTCTGACCCTGGTGAACTTAACTGAAACTGTCCATTAAATTATTGCAACAAAATAAGTTGTTTGCAATCATTTGTGGTAGGCAGGATGAAATCACACACAATAATTTGCACATGGAAATCTTACAACACCTTAACATAAGAAAAAAACAACACATGGTCCTGTAACTCCCAAAAGAAGTCAAAGTAAAACACATGCCTTGGGTATTAGGCTATTCTTTGAAGCTCTAAAATAACACACAGCAAATATGTGCTTTTTAATGCAAAACAACACATGAGTCAACTAGAGGGAAAAAAAAAATCCATTACTTCACAATATGCGGTCCAACTAACATTCTATAGATAGTCTCCCATACTGTTTCTAAGCCCTTTACACACCATTTAAAACAATTTTGACAACCGATATGACTCATGTAGCCTACCTGACCATCAAAGACCATCATTTGTCTTTCACACCATCCAAATTCACCTGAAACCAGTTAATAACATTTAGCTAAATGTAACACTTTTGTGAATGTATACATTCAGTGTTGATATGGAAAATATATCAGGTTTCACTGATGTACCCTCCAGCATGGTTCTCTTGGTTAACCAAAACACTTATTTCTTCTTTGTGCTGTAAACATACAATTAGCCCTTGTTTTTTAGGTCTCTGGTGTTTGACCACTATGTATTATGCCTTAAATTACCCTATATTACACAGCTACTCTCTGATGTTGTTATTGCATATAATGTCCTCTTAATCCCTAATTTTTCCCAGAAATGCGAGCAGCTGCATGCATTTTCTAAAAATGTTTTAAAAATCTCAGTAAAAATGTGTTTTATTAATGGTAACAATTGTAACTAGAAAACTGCAAAATTCCTCAACAACACCTAATTGAAAGCTGCAAACAATTAAGTAACATTTATGTATTCAGTTAGGCTATTTGTATGTTTGTTAATTAAAGCAGTTGTGGCAGCCATTGCCATAGGCAACTTTGTGTAAATACATTTTTTTTCTTAAGTTATTTAAGAAAGATTTAGATTCTTCAAGCTGAATTTTGGTCACAAATCTCACCGGTTAGATTAAAACAATATAAAGGAAAAAAAAAACCCGAAACATTTCTTGTCCGTGAAACTACTCGACAGTTAATAAAGTATTTTACGTTAAACTAGACCTGATGTGTTTCACTCGTTCAGACAGCTTGACAGATTTTTTGGTAGCATCTTGGAACGACGTGCAAAACATCATTAGACGACCTTTAGTGGAGCAAAACATAGGCTAAGGGGTCAGTCCTGTTACGTTGAAAGACGTGAAAACAACTAAATAATCTTGAAAACCGGTTTATGCCTTGACCTGGTGTGGTGATATCTGTCTGACCAGTCTTTCACCACATTACTGAGAGAAGTGGTCTTGTAGTCTGTTGCTGGCTTTTAAAGAGGAAGACTCTTTATTTTTGAGCGGATTTAGGACTGAATGATCCAGTGTTAGCGTTCAGTGGAGGAGAACAAACGCTCGTTGATCAGACGTTGGGCCCTGTACCTCAAAACCTACCGCACTTCCATAAAGGTAAGTGTTCCAGCCAATGAAGGTCGTTTTGGCTCATCTGGAACATCCTGGTATCCATCAGCTGGTTTGGGACAGGTTTGTTGTACATTTATCTGTCACAGTGTTTTCAAAAGTGTTGACTGATATGGTTTTGTTTCAAGTACGCAGTGAAAGATGATGGGTGAGGACCGAAAAATATGGACCACGGACCAATCTCGCAACTCCATAGAGGTACATAATGAAGAAAGCCCATCTATGTCCACTTTAGAACAAATAATGTTTAAATAAATCACTTAAGTAAACCCAGCAGGCACCAGACGTCTATGTAACGTCAGGTTGACGTTGGACATGACTTCGGACAGACGTTGCATTTTGGTTGAAAATGAAAATCGGGTTGACGTCAAAATTTGACGTCAATTTGACGTTGACTTAACGTTGGATTTTGGTTGCACAACCTAAAAACAACAAAATCTCAATGTCAGCTAACGTCGGTATTGGACATCAATTTAACATTGACATTAGACATTGAATTTACATTGAATTTTGGTCACCCGACGTCGCAACCAAAATTTAACCAAATATCAACGTCTTATGACGTTGAGTGCCTGTTTTGTGCCTGCTGGGAAATAATAAAACAACAATTAGTTGAAAAAAGAAATCCAAAGAAAGTAACACATCTTTAATAAGAAGATTCAAAGTTAGCAATTAAGTTGTTAACATAACAATTAGGTTATATTAGGCTAACTACAAACACAAGTATTTAACATGACTGTCCCAGTTGGTCCCAAACTACATTGGGTCACTTAAAACTCTCTGGATCCTTTTCTACTGTCCACCTGTGTGACGTCCTCCACCCTCCTTTCCAGACTCAGCCATAAGTATAAATACTGATGTCAGGCTGCTTAGCTTTGTGTTGTCCACTGACAGTCAAACAAACATGCTGTACATCAATTACTAAAACAACATTGGAATAACATATTAAGGATTTTTGTAAGGTAGGTGAATATTGCTTTGAATGTTGGCTTCTTTGGTACAGCATTGTAGCAAGTGCACATATAATTGATTGCTATGTTTTGAAAGTGGATAGTGCTTGTTTTTCTGCATTTAAAAAAAAGAAAGAAAACGAGGAAGAAGATGAATAATGCTAACCTGGAAATGGGCTTCATATGTGAAATTCTAGTCAAAAATAATACTAAAAATAGTAGAAGTTGTCGTAATAGTAGTAAATTATATTGATATTTTAAATATAAAATATTAAAAATATAAAAAGATTTTTAATCATCATATATACATTATGTTTAATCAACAAAATTAATTTTAGGGTTAGATTAGAATGTACAAAAACAGGTCATTTAAGTTTGTGTAATAATTTTAAAAAGAACTGTTGCTTTTAAAGGATCTTTTTAATTATCAGGATACTTTTTTTATAATAAAATGCTGACCTTGCTGATGAGGAGGGAAACCACTTAACCTGCATGTTAATTCAAATACTGTGCAGAAACTTCTAAGAATATGTTTTTGAAAATCGCCTTTTTCTGTGATCTAACTTATTTTGACAATTTCGATTTCTTCCTGTCAGTCTTTTTGGTCTGAAACTCCACCAGAAGCCATGTCCCCAGCCATCTCCAGAACTGCTGCAGGGGAGATAAACCATTGGTGGAGCCAACTGAAGTTCCACCTTCAGCATAGAAAAGGATGGAACGAAATGTTGGATGAGACCTTCCTCATGCAGAACAAAAAGTAAAGAAGTAACTATTAATCAATATAATAAAATAGAAACTACATTTATTTATTTCGACAAGGAAATGCTAGGAAAAGAATATTGTGCTTGTAAGTTTAAGTTTTAGACTTTGGTTCTGTGTAAATGAACACATTTTGTCATGGCTGTGCTTTAAAATGGTATACAGCTGCTTCTGTGCCAACTTTGCAGTGGAATAATTTAACAGTGTAAGTCAAAGGGAGATTTAAGTTCAGTCTTAAATAGCTTAAAAATTATAAAATTTATATAAACCAAACAGAAAATTAAATTGCCTACAAAACATTTTAACTGCGACTGAAGTAATTGCAGAAATATGTGCTGAGATTAAGTAAAATAAGAAAGGAAAATGATGTTAAAAGAATATCAGCAACACAGTGCTGCTGCCTTGCAAACATAACCAGTCCTGATTTCAGCTCTCATTTACAGTTGTAGTCATGTCTCTTTATGTTCTGCAGAGTAAATGACATCCCCCTGTTTTCTGCCACTAAGGAGAATAATGCAGCCTGTATAAAGAAACTGCTTGACTGTTCATCTACAAATATCTTTGAGAGAGGTAAACCATTTTTTGCCATTATTTACTGGCACACTAAATGACAAATCCAGAACTGAATTTGCATCTGGCATTGGTGTGCATTCTAGGTGAACTTGGAGAGACGGCTTTGCATGTTGCTGCGATGAGTGATAATTTTAATGCGGCTGTGGCGTTAATGGAAGGAGCGCCGGAGCTTATCAACGAGCCCATGACCTCTGAACTCTACCAAGGTCTTTATTTAAAAAACAAAAACTTCCTCAAACATTTGATGCAATTTAATAACTCTTTGTAGATCTCATGAATATATGTTCTGATTGACAGGTTTAACAGCCCTTCACATTGCTGCTGTTAACCAGAATGTTAACTTAGTGCGGGAGTTGATAGCAAGAGGAGGTGATGTGGCGACACCCAGGGTCACAGGCATGTACTTCCGCAAAAGAAGAGGAGGACTTCTGTACTTTGGTGAGATGGATGTTTTTATTCTATTAATGATTTTTATTAAATCTGATTATTTGAATAGCTATGGATGTGGATGAGCATCAGGAGAGATGTAGTTTCCCATGACTATGACATAAATAAATAAATAAATAAATAAATTGTGTGACTGTAGGTGAGCACATCCTGGCATTTGCGAGCTGTGTGGGTAATGAAGAAATTATAGCCATGCTGATAAAAGCTGGGGCTAATATCAGGGCCCAGGATTCCCTGGGTAAGAGGAAATAGCCTTTTACTCCAAATGGGATATTTCTATCTGCATTTGTGGTTGTAACTCTTTCTCTCTCTCATGAACAGGTAATACCGTTCTTCATCTGTTGGTTCTGCAGCCCAATAAAACAACTGCTTGTCAGGTTTTTGATCTGCTCATGTCACATGATGCAGATCTGGACCCCGCTATCCCTCTAGACATGGTACCCAACTACAGAGGCCTCACACCGTTCAAACTCGCTGCGAAGGAGGGCAACCTTGTGGTAAGAGAGAGATCTTTACATTCACCTCTACCAAAAACAAGCATCTTTATCTAGAACAGAATGGCAGCATTTAAAGAACACACTGCTTAATGCTTTTGTGATGTTGCACAGGCCTTCCAGCACTTGGTTAATCGCAGGCGCATTATTCAGTGGAGTCTGGGACCGTTGTCCTCCAACCTTTACGACCTCACTGAGATTGACTCCAGGGAGGATGACCTCTCAGTGCTTGAGATCATTGTCAGCAGTCAGAAAAGAGAGGTGTGTAAATGTGTGCAGGACACATTACGGCAAACGGTCAAACAGTTCACTGCACTTGTAAACTTTAATAATGATGAAAAAAATCATCAGTAGTAACAGATTAAATCAAATTGCTGTAGCTGGGCTATTCTTAATTCATCTCTTAAGAAAGTGTCCTCTCTTGTCTCAGGCCAGAAGGATTCTTGAGTTGAGTCCAGTTCGACAGCTCGTCAGATTGAAGTGGAATCTATACGGGAAACATTACTTCAGGTGCCTATCACATACTATAAGAAACAGCATTCAGTTTAGTTTTCTTACTTTTATTTAATTAACAAACTAAAGATATTTGCAGATGTCAAATTAAAGACTTAATATGTGACCCTGGACCACAAAACCAGTCGCAAGTCACATATTTGTCGCAATAGCCAGTATATGCCAATATATAGTACACTGTATGGGTCAAAATGATCGATTTTTCTTTTATGCCAAACATCATTAGGATATTAAGTAAAGAACATGTTCCATGAAGATATTTTGTAAATTTACTACCGTAAATATATCAAAACTTACTTACTAAGATTACTAAGAACTTCATTTGGACAACTTTAAAGGTGATTTTCTCAATATTTAGATTTTTTTGCACCCTCAGATTCCAGATTTTCAAATAGCTTGATCTTGGCCAAATATGGTCCTATCCTAACAAACCATACATCAATGGAAAGCTTATTTGTTCATTGTATTTGATGTCACATATTATGCTAATTTTATTTGTTTTAATCAGGTGAGCATTACTTAATCTACATTTCTTACAATTCCACATTTCCACAAAATTCAAATTTTGTTGTTAATTTTAAAAAAAGAAGTATAAAAAATTTGAAGGCAATTGTTTTGTCTGTTTTTGGGTTAATGAATTACATTTTATTGGTAAAAAAATATTCTATTATATTATACATGTATCTTTTATATAATATATATAATTATATTAATACTATATTATAATAGATATATAATCTAGGGTCCAAATGTAAGATCATAAACAAGAAGAGTTGATATAATTTTGTCTAAAATGTAGGGTAATATGACATGAAGGTTTAAAAGAACATTATGATATGTTGTCCCAGTTGTACCTGTTTTTCTTCAGCTGACTCTTCAAAAGATTTCCACATATTCAGCATTTTTTTCTGATTTATTCAGATAATATCTCACTTTGAAAGCAGTGATGTGCTATGATTAGCTGCAGTGATGATGTTGCTCTATTGATCTGTTTGCAGGGTATTTATGCTGGTGTACCTGTTGTATATTAGCATATTCACATTGTGTTGTATAAACCGCCCCCTGAAGGACATTCCTGAGAATTACACCAAAGCAGACAACGACCCAACCATAAAAGTGCAGAAAAGCTTGACGGTGTGAAACATTATTATTTTTATGTTTCTGTATATCAAAGCATTTTTATATGTCTGCAAGAACTTAATGTCATTTTGTATGTTTAGGAGAGCTATCAGACCTACAAAGATCACCTGCGTTTAATTGGAGAAATTATCAGTGTCATAGGAGCCATCGTTATTCTGCTGATAGAGGTCTGCAAAATTTTGTCTGATATTATCAACATTATGTTATAACTAGTAAAATATTATTGGTATTATGACAAATCACTCCTTATAATTAATTATTTTCAGGTTCCCAGTATTTTGAGAGTGGGAGCTAAACGCTATTTTGGCCAGTCTGCCCTTGGAGGACCCTTCCATGTCACTTTGTAAGTAATATATATATATATATATATATATATATATATATATATATATATATATATATATATATATACACAGGTGTATCTCAATAAATTAGAATATCGTGGAAAAGTTCATTTATTTCAGTAATTCAACTCAAATTGTGAAACTTGTGTTTTAAATAAATTCAGTGCACACAGACTGAAGTAGTTTAAGTCTTTGGTTCTTTTAATTGTGATGATTTTGGCTCACATTTAACAAAAACCCACCAATTCACTATCTCAACAAATTAGAATACTTCATAAGACCAATAAAAAAAAAAAAAAAAAACATTTTTAGTGAATTGTTGGCCTTCTGGAAAGTATGTTCATTTACTGTATATGTACTCAATACTTGGTAGGGGCTCCTTTTGCTTTAATTACTGCCTCAATTCGGCGTGGCATGGAGGTGATCAGTTTGTGGCACTGCTGAGGTGGTATGGAAGCCCAGGTTTCTTTGACAGTGGCCTTCAGCTCATCTGCATTTTTTGGTCTCTTGTTTCTCATTTTCCTCTTGACAATACCCCATAGATTCTCTATGGGGTTCAGGTCTGGTGAGTTTGCTGGCCAGTCAAGCACACCAACAACATGGTCATTTAACCAACTTTTGGTGCTTTTGGCAGTGTGGGCAGGTGCCAAATCCTGCTGGAAAATGAAATCAGCATCTTTAAAAAGCTGGCCAGCAGAAGGAAGCATGAAGTGCTCCAAAATTTCTTGGTAAACGGGTGCAGTGACTTTGGTTTTCAAAAAACGCAATGGACCAACACCAGCAGATGACATTGCACCCCAAATCATCACAGACTGTGGAAACTTAACACTGGACATCAAGCAACTTGGGCTATGAGCTTCTCCACCCTTCCTCCAGACTCTAGGACCTTGGTTTCCAAATGAAATACAAAACTTGCTCTCATCTGAAAAGAAGACTTTGGACCACTGGGCAACAGTCCAGTTCTTCTTCTCCTTAGCCCAGGTAAGACGCCTCTGATGTTGTCTGTGGTTCAGGAGTGGCTTAACAAGAGGAATACGACAACTGTAGCCAAATTCATTGACACGTCTGTGTGTGGTGGCTCTTGATGCCTTGACCCCAGCCTCAGTCCATTCCTTGTGAAGTTCACCCAAATTCTTGAATTGATTTTACTTGACAATCCTCATAAGGCTGCGATTCTCTCGGTTGGTTGTGCATCTTTTTCTTCCACACTTTTTCTTTCCACTCAACTTTCTGTTAACATGCTTGGATACAGCACTCTGTGAACAGCCAGCTTCTTTGGCAATGAATGTTTGTGGCTTACCCTCCTTGTGAAGGGTGTCAATGATTGTCTTCTGGACAACTGTCAGATCAGCAGTCTTCCCCATGATTGTGTAGCCTAGTGAACCAAACTGAGAGACCATTTTGAAGGTTCAGGAAACCTTTGCAGGTGTTTTGAGTTGATTAGCTGATATATATATATATATATATATATATATATATATATATATATATATATATATATATATATAGTAAAATATTATTACAATTTAATATAATGTTATAATGTTTCTATATTCTATTTTGACATTTTAATATGTAATTTATTTCTGCGATGACAAAGCTGAATTTTCAGCAGTCACTCAGTATCACATAATTGTTCAGAAACATTCTAATATACTGATTTGGTGCCCATTAAACAATTTTGATTATCAATGTTACAAATAGTTGTGCTGATACATTTTTTCAGGTTTCCTTGAATAGAATGTATAATGGGTTTTTGCTGATATATGGTCTCATATGCTGTCAAATTAATAAAAAGTACATATTTTTCAGTTAGATTTTTTACAATTAGACAGTATACACCTTTTATATATATATATATATATATATATATATATTTTTTTTTTTTTTTTTTTACCCATATGAAATATGTAGTAACCTTTATATTATAGGAAGGGGGTTGCTCGGAAGGGGACAATCATATAGAGTGGTGCAGGTAAGACATCAGCATTGCGGTAAACATAACTTGACATAACTTTGAAGTTTTGCTTTACAACATAAACTGCACACACCCATACCGACAACCTGAATTTTGAAGCAGTTATGTTTATTTTTGAAATTAAAGAATTTGTTTCTAATAAATAACTAGAGAAGGTGTGAGTGTAAAACAAATGTCAAAGTGTCGTCAAGTTATGTTTAAAATGGGCTTTGTTTTACTCATAAATTTAAAAAAAAAAAAAAAAACATAGGAAAATCTATAAGGAACCAGCAGCGAATTAGTCTTGCGGGTTCTGGTGTCATACATGCATCACCCTATGGGCTGGTCTTTGAAATCTGCATTATCATGCCGAATGAAAAAAGTTTGACTGCATGGATTCACACACGCTTCATTTCCTCGCATTTCTGTGGCAGAATTGGCTACTCGATTCTGGTTGTGATTTTGTGTGTGCTGCGGACCACTGGAATGGCAGAAGAGGTCGTGCCGATGGCTTGGGCTTTGATTCTTGGCTGGTCCAATGTTACGTACTTCGCCCGAGGTTTTGAGATGCTGGGACCCTACGTCATTGTGATTCAGAAGGTGGAGTGTTTCGCTCACTCTTGTTGGTTTGTAGACCCAGTATAGATTTATAATATTCATGTGTGGATGTTCTTTTGCAGACGATATTTGGAGATATGACGAAGTTCATGTGGTTGTCCCTTATCTTCCTCATTGGATCTTCTGCTGGTTAGTTCAAAAATAGTTGTATCAAAAGATACTCGTATCACATGCAAATCTGTGACGTAAATAATGTCCCCTTCCTCAGGCTTGTGGGTCTATTACATAACTCAAGATCCTTCAGCTTTACCACCATACCGCTCGTTCCCCATCACCATCTTCACTCAGTTTGAGCTGAGCATCGGTCTGATAGACTTGCAAGTGGACCACATGCTCTACACCCATCCAGTCGTGCACTCGATCCACATCTACTTCAGTGTGGTCTCTTACATCCTCCTGTTTAACCTCCTGATCGCCATGATGAGTGACACGCAGTGGAGGGTCACCCAGGAACGTGACGAACTCTGGAGGACCCAGGTGGGTAGTGTAGCTAGGACAGTCCCACAGTAATTGTTCTAAAGGCATGCTGGGTAAACATCAGTTTCTCTGATCATAGGTGGTGGCCACTACTCTGATGCTGGAACGGAGGTTACCACTGCGCCTGTGGCCAAGACTGGGCATCTGTGGTCTGGCGTTTAGCCTTGGAGAACGCTGGTACCTTCGGTAAGGATGCCTTGAATCACAATTCCAATTCAAAAGCATCACTAAACACTCTCATTTTGATTAGCCTTCTTTATTCACAAAATCTCATGATTCCAGAGTTGAGGATCGCAATGACCCATTGGTGCAAAAGATGAGACGCTACGTTAACGCATTCTCAAAGGATGGAGAACCAGCTAAGGAGAAGGAGGAAACAGACAAGAGTGACCCTGGAAATGATCCACTGCAAACCAATCTTATTGTGAAAAACAGGCCTAGAATCCAGAGGAGACCAATAAAATGCTGGCAGCTCATTCGGCAGAGTATAGAATGTGAAAAGGAAGAAAATGTGGATAGCCCAGATATCAAGTATATCTAAAAATGGCTCAAGATCAAGTAGTAATGTTTGGGTCATATGACATTCCTAATATTTAATATTTAATTAATATTAATTAAATATTTTATAATATGGAAATATATAGGTGTTGTACTGGGTAGACAAAGTTGAACTGTGCACCATATATATTGTTAAATATAAAGGTGGAAGTTTAATTAAGCAACACAGAAAAAGGACATTTCAGAGAAAGTATGAGCAATTCAGAACATTATCGTGTGACCATTAGACATATTTAGTGCAAATAAACAAGTTTTGTATACATGATAAGTACAGTTAGAAATGAGTGCAATTGTAATACAAATAAACTGGATATTTTTAAAACTGCTTTTTTTCTGCACCTATAATGCTTCATAATGCACATTGTACAAAAAAAGCTTTGAGCTGTGTTGATGGACTACATTTCCCTATTTCTGACTAGAATCTTTAGAGAAGAGATGATTATCTTGCGTATTTGTTGCGTTATGATATCCAGATATATACTGTAGGTGATTTCAATGGGTGTAGATGATGTTCGGACATCTACATCTTTTGACAGATGTACTGTAAGTATAAACTGCAGGAATATGGGCGCCAGCTCCGTTCAGGTGGTTCATTTCCAGCCAGGATGGCACACTCTCCAGGAAAGGAAATGTCTCCCCAATATCTGTGTGTGTGTATAAGGACCATAGTCAGTTAGTAGCTACTAAACTGCATTTCAACAAATATTTTCATTTTATATTACTTATTTGTATTTGTAACCATGTGATGAAAAATTATTTATGGAGGCTTGAAGGGCAAGGTGGAATTTTTAAAAAAAAAATTCGCAAGTGCCTCCCTGAGCTTATTTCTTATTTTATTTATATTATTTTGCTGTAACAACAAAAACTAGGCAAAAAATTCCCAATGATTTTCTACATTTCCCCCTCTTTATTTTAAATATTCTTTATTTTATTTATATTTATTTTTCTTTTTTCTTTATGTTAAGTTTTCTTTTTCAAAATTATTAATTTATTTTATTGTTGTTTTTTGTCCAGATTTAGAGGAAGAAAAATGTGGTGTTGTTTTTTTTTTGTCTAAAAAAAAATTATGATTTTAAAATATTTATCTTATTTTTTAATAATTCACTGAATATTTGAAGAACAAATAAAGGGGAAAAGTGTCTAAGCAAATCAATAATTTAAAAAATATTTCTCTTTTTTTAAACAATTCACTGAATATTTGAATTAACAAATAAAAGGGAAAAAATTTGGAAAATCTTTTATTTTTCTGGTTACAAACAGCTTAAAAATAATGTAGTAAACAGACCCAACTTTTTTCAACTGGCCCTTTTTGAACCAAAAATATTTTCCTACCTCACTGTCACTACAGTGTTGTTAATCCATGTCCATTCATTTTTCCCCAAACGATTGAGCCCAATCCAGTAGTGCAAATTCCCTTTCTTACTCAGATACATCTGCAGAGATGAGATAAAGTTGAAAAGCAAGAATACATTATTGTGTAAATCACTTCTCTTAGTTTTCATTTCACCGTATTTATAGCTTTACTGACCTGCACACGTTCATTAGTAATGACCGCAAGATCTCCTCCCTTCCTCTGGCATTCCTCCCTGCTTTGCTGCCATGTGAAGCGGTTTTGAGACAGGAAGTAACAAGTATTCTCGAACCTCAGCCAACCCTTGCCACAATCACTGCACAGACGCTCTGCACACACACATTTAGGTGGGGAAGCAAGAAAACACTGAAGTGAAGTAAAAATAAGTTTTAAATAAGAAAAACATTCAAACATACATAAAACCTTTAGATAACCGTAAGTCAGTTGTTCACAAACTCACGAGGCAGTTGGTAAAACTCTTGGCATTTCTTCACGCTGCATTCCTGTTCTGGTAGAGAGCTGACAATCTGCTCTAACTCCTGACATGGCGGCTTCACAGTCACTGTTCAGAATATAATGTAACAATGTATCCTCTATTAACCAATTACCATGGCAATCACCATTTCCAGCAGTTATTTTAGTAATGTGGAGTCATAATAAGGTAAGATGGAGATCTTGAAACAAGAAGTTAGTGCAAGAAGTTTTCAGAATCTTCCTTTCATTTTGTATAATTATCTTTTTTGCTCACATTTTCCTTAAGGTAAACGCTATATTGTTTTTCATACTAATTTTAACCCACCTGTTGTTCTAAAAACTGCAGTCACTTGTGATCCTAAAAAACTATTAATAAATCATAATTTGGTCTATAAAACACTTTTAAGAAAATGTGTTTTTATCTGGTCTTAAAGTAGGCTTATATTATAATGAAGTGTTTTAAATTCAACAATTATGCAGTAACACAATTTAAAAAAAAAAAAAAAAGAACTCTGGAATACAACTCTGGCAAAAAATGTGACTCTTTTCCTAGTTGATTTAATTTATTTTTGGTTGTTCATAATATTGCAATACGATGTATTCTATAGCAGCTTCTGTACTGTTCTGCTATTAGTCTATGAACAAGTTTATGAATTTAAATAGTTTGTGTATATGGTAAAAGATTACATCCATGCATTTAGCACCATTGTACCATAGAGAACATTATGTGTGAAGGATTAAACCCCAGATGTTATTTTAAATGTAAAATATTTTCATTCAAATTTTATTTTGAATTTACAAATAAATAGCCTAAATAATAGTAAAGACGCATATAAGACACTGAAAGGCCAAAATCCACAAGTGGTTCTTCAGTAGCATAAATCAAACCCTGTAAAGAACAGGTGGACCATGTATTTAATAGTTATTTAATTTCTTCTTCTTTTTATTAAAAACTTAAGTTAGTTTATTTTGCTTGTTTAGTTATTGTTTACAGTTTCCGGTATCAAAAATGATGTGGTAGCCTATTTATAGCGTATTTTAACCAAAAAAAGAAAAAGAGAGAGAGAGCGCGACAATAAAAGGGTTAAACGAATACCTATTTTATAGGTTTCAATCGGTGCATATAAAAGACGGTAATACTTACACTTCATAAACAGCACAAGGACACCGATCAGCAACAGCACGCAGATGACAAAAAGAACCAGCGAAACGATGCGGTAAACACGGAGTTTCCGGTGAATATCTGTTGATGTATCTGGAGAAAAATATGATGCATTTGTCGTGACATGGACCGTCAAATAACAGAAGTCAAGAGATGTGCAATCGCAACATTCATCACCTGAATCCGGCTGCAGCGGTTTCGGTTCAGACTTGCCGTCTGTGTACTTGCCGAAATTGCAGAGTTTTACGTACATGTTTCTGCTAATGCAAAGCCGTGGCGCAGTTCGAGGAAGGCCTGGGAATAATCAGCAGGCGTCTGTAGTCTAGTGCGCATTTGACCGTATCTCGGCTCTTTATGTGCGCACTAACACACCACAGGGGGGGCTGACCGCGCGCGCAGGGGCTTTGACTACGACACAATACCGGCTCTGTGTCCTCGCGTGCCCTTCTGAAACCTTCAAGTGCTCTCTGGACAAAATAAGATACCCGCTGTCCTCGAGAGAGCAAAATATGCAGCTGTGTCCCAGATATACTGTTTTAGATTGTGAGCTATGGTCATACAAAAGACTCTGTTCAAATAAAAGAGCAATCTATAATTTATGCGGGCCTTGGTAACATGTTTCAAACGATCGAGAAACCACTTGGGTTATAATTTAATGGATAGAAATGCTGCTATAAAAGAGTACACTAGCTGTTTAATATAACTAAGCACAACCATAACAACTCACAATAGTCACTTTAAAAGTAAAGAATATGCTGCTGTAAAAACCTAATTGACACAGTTGACTGGCAATGGCAATTAACATGGCAATGATGGAAAAAAAAAAATAGATGGGAGGAAAAATTATAGAATTATTTAAAATGTATAATGCTTAGCATTCTCCCAAAATAGATTGCATTACACTTTAAAAAATCCTGGGCTATTTTTTTTTAACCCAAATGCGGGGTTGAGCCTTTTTAGGGTAATTTTTTTGGGTTATTTTTTCAGTGTTTGGGTAGTTTTAGTGTTACCCAGATCCTGGGTCAGGCGTAACCCAGCGGTTGAGTTACTTATCGCGGGGATTTTGCGTCATCTTCTGCACTGTAAAAAATTGCTGTAAAATTTACAGTGACTTACTGGCAATTTTGGTTGCCAGTAAGACTGTAAATTTACAAGAGTACTGTAAATCAATAATTACAATTGTACTGTAAAAATACAGCAAACTCTTGCATGCTGTAAAATTGTTGTGATGGTGTAAACATTTGGTTAACTTATTTCATTTGAATCTACTAAGGAATATTTCTTAATATAAAACTCCAAACACTTAATTTGTAATAGTAAAGTTACTAAAAACATGACTTTAACTCAAATTGTTGCAGTATATCATCAGCTATAGCACACATGTATGTGTCAAAGCACTTAAGAAAGAGATCATGACTGTATCAACAATTCTACATTTACTGTCTTTCAATAAAGCAGCAGAACATCAGTCTTTGTGGCTCATCATTGACTGAAGCACAGGCTCTACTCTCCACCACAATGGTGACCCACAAAACTAAATTAGATCTCTCTTGTGCAAAATATTACAGTTCAGTTAAATATTTACTCTCCTTATAGATAACACCTGCTGTTAACAAGCAGAATCACTGAATGAAAGAGAAACAAGAACTACAACTGACTTCAGCCACAGCCTTAGATGAACTCAACTGAAATACAAGACATCATTATATCTCTCAAGATCTGATTAAACAACTCCACAAACAAATGCTGGGAGTCATGGGTGAGTACGTGCAACATACAGGCACGTGGTATGAATCACCTTTAACGAGTGTCGCGGTCTTTTTGCCTGATGGAAAAGCCTGATGCTTTGCATAAAATAAACTATTTTATTCATAAAGATACAGAATACAAATACTTTGGATGTTAAAATATGACCTCAGAGCTGTTTACTGTTTGTTTCTGGGCAGGTTATGAAGGCAGTCGCAGTATATTTCAGCTATGAGTGAAACGCAGGGCGGCGGTCTCAGCTGTGAGCAGTTTCCGCCGAACACGACTCCAGCTCGGGTACTAGAAACAGCGCCGTTACGGTGGAAACAGAATAACAGAGACTGTCGATTACATGTGAATTACTTCTGTTTAATGTTTAATTTTTACTCCTAATGTTTGTTAAACGAGTTTAAATAGGCAATATGTATAGCCTACATAAAAAACGATATAAACAATGCTGTAAAAAGAGAAATAAAGGAAAATAAAGGAAGTTATCATACAAACCAGTGGTGGAGTATTTTACAAAAGTTTAGAGGATTTAAGTTAATATGTAAACATTATTTCATGTATAAAGTAAAAAAATAAGCTAGTATTATAATAAAAATGAATCAACCCATTAGCTGGGTTAAATCAACCCAGTGACAGGTGCATCTCAATAAATTAGAATGTTGTGGAAAAGTTCATTTATTTCAGTAATTCAACTCAAATTGTGAAACTTGTGTATTAAATAAATTCAATGCACACAGACTGAAGTAGTTTAAGTCTTTGGTTCTTTTAATTGTGATGATTTTGGCTCACATTTAACAAAAACCCACCAATTCACTATCTCAACAAATTAGAATACTTCACAAGACCAATTAAAAAAAAAACATTTTTAGTGAATTGTTGGCCTTCTGGAAAGTATGTTCATTTACTGTATATGTACTCAATACTTGGTAGGGGCTCCTTTTGCTTTAATTACTGCCTCAATTCGGCGTGGCATGGAGGTGATCAGTTTGTGACACTGCTGAGGTGGTATGAAAGCCCAGGTTTCTTTGACAGTGGCCTTCAGCTCATCTGCATTTTTTGGTCTCTTGTTTCTCATTTTCCTCTTGACAATACCCCATAGATTCTCTATGGGGTTCAGGTCTGGTGAGTTTGCTGGCCAGTCAAGCACACCAACACCATGGTCATTTAACCAACTTTTGGTGCTTTTGGCAGTGTGGGCAGGTGATAAATCCTGCTGGAAAATGAAATCAGCATCTTTAAAAAGCTGGTGAGCAGAAGGAAGGTTGAAGTGCTCCAAAATTTCTTGGTAAACGGGTGCAATGACTTTGGTTTTCAAAAAACGCAATGGACCAACACCAGCAGATGACGTTGCACCCCAAATCATCACAGACTGTGGAAACTTAACACTGGACTTCAAGCAACTTGGGCTATGAGCTTCTCCACCCTTCCTCCAGACTCTAGGACCTTGGTTTCCAAATGAAATACAAAACTTGCTCTCATCTGAAAAGAGGACTTTGGACCACTGGGCAACAGTCCAGTTCTTCTTCTCCTTAGCCCAGGTAAGACGCACAAGAGGAATACGACAACTGTAGCCAAATTCCTTGACACGTCTGTGTGTGGTGGCTCTTGATGCCTTGACCCCAGCCTCAGTCCATTCCTTGTGAAGTTCACCCAAATTCTTGAATCGATTTTGCTTGACAATCCTCATAAGGCTGCGGTTCTCTCGGTTGGTTGTGCATCTTTTTCTTTCACACTTTTTCCTTCCACTCAACTTTCTGTTAACATGCTTGGATACAGCACTCTGTGAACAGCCAGCTTCTTTGGCAATGAATGTTTGTGGCTTACCCTCCTTGTGAAGGGTGTCAATGATTGTCTTCTGGACAACTGTCAGATCAGCAGTCTTCCCCATGATTGTGTAGCCAAGTGAACCAAACTGAGAGACCATTTTGAAGGCTCAGGAAACCTTTGCAGGTGTTTTGAGTTGATTAGCTGATTGGGATGTCACCATAGTCTAATTTGTTAAGATAGTGAATTGGTGGGTTTTTGTTAAATGTGAGCCAAAATCATCACAATTAAAAGAACCAAAGACTTAAACTACTTCAGTCTGTGTGCATTGAATTTATTTAATACACGAGTTTCACAATTTGAGTTGAATTACTAAAATAAATGAACTTTTCCACGACATTCTAATTTATTGAGATGCACCTGTATGATGGGTTAAATAAACAACCCAATTTGCTGGGTAAAATTAACCCCATGTGTTCTGTCCTATATTTACCCAGCCCTTGGGTTAAAAACTACCCAAATTAGGTTGTGTTAAGTGCTTTTTAGAGTGTAGCCGGCAAAGGTTTTCCAGTGCCCTTTGCACTTGCTCTCAAAAGAGTGAGTTCCTTCAAAAGTTTTTCGAGTGAACAAAAATTCGAAGAGGAACTTGGTGCAAAAGTTTTGTGAAGGAAAGAGGGAATGCAAAGCTTCTTTTGCAAGCAAATGCAAAGATTCTTGATTCCACTAGGGAAAAAAGGGAATCCTGGAAGTCCCTGCATGATTTATAACATTTATTTGTGTTTCATTTGGCATTTTTATGTGCTAATATATTGTTAGTTTGCATTTTTACATTCTTTTATAATGTCACCTAAATGCCACTTGCGTGCATATAGCATTATCATAAAATCATAATTTGGTTCTTGTAAGCACAGCTATATTATTTTTTTTACATTTTTTAAATTTAACCAGAATTTTTACAGTATATATAGAGCATTTACGTACATCTTTTAAGTCTTTTATCCTTTTTATCTTGTGATCAGAAATAATGTTTGTTTTGTTTGATATTTTGCTCTAACTCACTGACCACTGCATCAGTTTTTTTCTCCATCTGTTTTTGTTTCTCTTTCTGTCCATTTTCACTTGTCCTGTTTTAGACCATAGACAGATGGATCCTATATCACACCTTTTTACATCACACAATGAATATGCACATGAATGCATGTAAAAAATAAATAAATAAATAAATAAATAAATAAAAAATATTGCAAATTATATATACACCCTTAAAAATAAATGTTCTTGTGTGGCATTGATGGTTCCATGAAGAACATTTAACATCTATGCAACCTTTCCAATGCACAAAAGCTTCTTTATAGTGGAAAAAAAGTTCTTTAGATTATTAAAATGTTCTTTATACTAAGAAAAAAAAGTGGTTCTTTATGATCTGTTCATTAAAAGGTGCTTTGGGCAACTCAAAATGGTTCTCCTATGGCATTACTGCGAAAACACCATTTTGAAACCTTCATTTTTAGAAATGTAACATTATTTAGATAAAGTATTTGAACACTCCCAAGTCTTTTTCACAATTCAGACTTGTGCACACAACAAACTCCTGGCATTTGTATCATTAAATAAGTATTTTTATTCACTTTATTAGCTATTTATTGGCCTGAAATGTGCAGTACTAAGAAAATGAGTTTGTGTTACCTTTATTGACTGTAAAAGAGTGAGTTGAAGAGGGCACGCCATATTCATGTTCAGATGGACTGATGAGAGTGGTGTAAATATTCCCTTCTTCTACGTCCTCTGCTGCAAAGTCAGTTGGAGAAAGTGCAGTTGAAAAGAAGAATAATTAAATATGAAAAGAAACTGAGCAGTAAGCGTATTAATGTGTACATAATGACTAAATACTGAAATTTTCTGCTCACATAATGCAACCTCTCCCAAAGCGAACTTCAACAGAGTTATTAACTTTGTTACAGCTTGTAAATGAAAGATTTTATTAAACCTTTTACCTTTTGTCTCCTTCTTCTGATCTTCTTTCTCCTTATCCTCCTCAACCGTTGCAATCTCCTCCAACTCAACTTCTACTTCTTTCTTGCTCTCCATTGCTTTTTTTTTCCCTGCCTGCTAATTCCCTTGAGTTTCGTTTTCCTAACTAACTTGTCAGAGGTCCCAGTAGGTGCAAACTCTTTAGCAAAACTGATTTAATTTCCTATTGTCTAAACGACTGTTTAGAGAAAAAATGACACAGTAACTGAAAAGCTTGACACTTGTAAATATGCTGACCTGATGCAGATTCACATCAGGATAATTCTGAGCATCACACATGATTAGTTGTTTTCCCTCAACCTCCTCATTACAGTCCGGCACATCGCCACGTTATCCTTCACTTCTCTCTTTTTCATACTGTCAGAACGAATTAAACCACTAGTCATGTCTTATCCTAAAGGAAAAGAAATTAAAATGTATCAAACTGTGTTTATGAGTTGCTAGTCTATATCATTAAGCGTTAACTTAAATGTGTAAATATTATCATTTAAAAATTGCTGAATAGTATATATAATGACAATAGTATAAATAATAACAATTAACTGAACCTCATCTGTACTAAAACAAATGCTGTAAACATTATGTACAGTTATACAGAAAAAAAAAGAAGCGTAAGCTTTTTAAAGGTGTTTATTATATGCACAAAGTTATTGATAATACTTTACAAAAAAAGAAAGAAAAACAAGAACAAAAACCTATTTGCATTAAATACAAATGATGCACTCCTGGGAGAGAAAGATGAAATGAATACTTGCTTACTCTACTACTTTTTTTTTTAAAATTTATTTCTATTTTTTGTTTTTGACCTTCCATTTTCTCTTTAGTGTTTCTCAATTCTCAAGTCCCAATGCTTTAATAATCTGTTTAATGCATCTCATTGTAGTTTCCCCCAAATACTGATAAATACAAACAGCACCCTTTAGTCCCCATTATTGAACAATGCCCTCTGTAGGTACAATGTATTGAACATGGGATAATAGTGGTAAAATAATGCGTCATCTTTCTCTCTCTTTCTCCATCTCTTCTCTCCAGTCCTTTCGTCCTCTGTCTCAAGCACCGTAAACACTCTCATTACTGTATGTCATGTACAGGAACAGGTCTTCGTCATGGTGTTCCTAAAAACACAGATGGAGATGATACATTTAGATCAAATGATTTAGTAGTATTATTTTTAATTTCACTTTATAATTAAAATGTAAGATTAAAAACTGTTTATATACTGTTCAAAAGTTTGTGGTCAGACTTAGTAAGATTTTTCTTGAAAGAACTCAGCAAAGACACATTTAATTGATCAAAAGGGACAGTACAGACTTTTATATTGTTACTAAAAATAAAAATAATTTAAATGAACTGCTGTTTTGAACATGAAAGAATACTGAAAATGTATCACTGTTTCCACAAAAATATTAAGCAGCACAACTGTTTTCAACATTGAGAATAATAAGAAATATCTTGAGCAGCAAATCTATTAGAATTATTTCTGAAGGATCATGTGACACTGAAAACACACAGGATAATATATATTTTAACATATATTCAAACAATAATATAATATTTAATGATACTAAATAATATATTAATATTAATAATAATATTTCATGATACTAAATTTTACACTGTATTTTTGATCACATAAATGCAGACTTTGTGAGCATAAGAGACTTACAGATCCAAACTTTTAAATGGTACTCTATTATATATATATATATATATATATATATATATATATATATATATATATATATATAAAATATAAATATATATATAAATATATATATATATATATATATATATATATATATATATATATATATATATATATATATATATATATATATATAAATTTTAATTATATTAAGTTTTCTATTTTTTATATTTAAACATTCATTTATTTATTAAGCATATTACTTAAAAAGAATTAAGCATTTAAAACCAAAATTTGTTTTTGAACACCCTATGCTAAAAAAAGTTCAGCATCTTACTCAGCAGTAATGAAGAGGAAGGGTGCTTGAGTTACCTCATACACTGCAGACAGGGGGGAACTGGATGGAGGGAGGGAATTTTTAACGAAAAAGAAGAGCGCTTCTTCTGGTCTCATAGACACCCGCTGTCTGATCAGGAAGCAGAGCTGACCGACTGGACGAAAAAGAGGGAGGGTGTGGAGAGAAACTCAGTCAGATCAAAACTTAAAGGTTTCTAAACAGTTTACATTTCTTTCTCAAAATGAAGACAGGAATAGGGAAGTTTAAGGTCAGACAGAGTCTCAAAAAATTTATATTAAGGCCTTAATATCCCAGCATAAAATTAATTATGTAATGCTTATGTACAATCATGAGTTGAGTTGATTTCCTCTGTAAATTTACAGATGTTATTCTCTTGGGAAGCACATATGAAATAAGAGTTGTCACCTGTGAGGTCTGAAGGAACAAGAAATTTCTTTTTGTCAAGCTCAGGAGCTCGTGACCTTGCAGCTCTCTCCACTATTATCTAAGGAGACAAACAAACAATTAAATACCCAATATAATATTAGCTGAAATTCAGAAAATTAAAATTCAGTCATTATGTTTTCACTCTCATATCTGTTTTGACTGACTTTCTTTTGTGAAACAAAAAAAAAAGATATTTTGAGAAATGCCTCAAATTTTTTTTTTGTCCATACAATAGAATTGAACATTGTTCTGCAGAAGAATGAAAGTCTTACAGATTTGGAATGACATGAGGGTGAGTAAATAAGCAATGAATTTTCATTTTTGGGCGAAGAGACCATCTTAATAATTTTACAGAAACATATTATTGTTTGTTATTGTAGTTTCCAACCGTGAGACTGACCGGGATTTTATCCGGATGTTTGGCGCGGACTCTCTCCCCTTCCGCTCTCCTGACCTCCAGTGGAACACTTCGCTGATACTGGCTAGACATCTGAGGACCAAACACATGAACAATAACATCAACATTAAAATATAACAAACAAAAACATCTCAGGCTTACTCCTCCTCATTTATTATCATCATTCAAACATGGACAGAAACAAACCCTGCCTGTCAGATATGCATATGATCATTAATAAAACATTTTTATTCTCTAAATCAGTCAATCATATATTTTAGAGCTAACAAACTATTTTTCCATCAAACTCTCCATCCCACCATGGGCTCTTCCCTCCTTTGCCCTCAGTCCAGATGTTGTTGACATATACTTCTGCCATATGTTAAAAATCATTTTTAGATGCCTGTCGCAATACAAAGCTAAAATAAGCAATTTTATAATAATTCAAAAATATTTTTAATAATAACTAGCTATAAAGATAGAAAAGACACATAAAGTTAAACCATCACAATGTCTGCATTAGTTAGTTCATCCTGCACAACTTTAGAGATTTTTAATGCGTGGTCGTGGAAAATGCTTCAATATCTTTTATTACCGTTGAACTAGACTGATAGCAATGCTTGTTTGTTTTGTTTATGTTCACCCAACCACTCACTAAAGCCTCTCATGCCCTGCAGAGGAACGTTACATAATACAGACATGTACGCGCATCCCATTAAAACACTAATGAAATGTGTCATATAGCATTTTTTAGCATTTATTCCCACTTACATTGACATCGGAATAGCTGAGTGTGCAAAACCATGACAGAAAATGCATCCAATCACGTGGGCCAAAAATGACTCTGACCTTTAGGTGTCTTTTTTCTGTGCTCTAAATAGCAGGTTATACTGAGCGTTAGTTGGCTTCGTGCGCTACATGTATTAGTATATGTGTATTTCATTTTTTGGACATGCACCTTGGTGCTTCCATTAAGTAACGTTACTGGTGTAAATACCACGGTATGTGAATATCCCAAGTATTCAGTAGCGCGGTATTGCGTAATATCATCACTGTACAGTATTTTTGTAACGTTTGTCTGTATCTAATACAGTTGAGAAGCCAACAGGCTTGTGATTCACGAAGACACGTTACAACAGGGAGTGCTGCAATGCGAAAACATGTCCTCCACAGCACTGCCCACTGCACAATTTCCACAGATTCAGCTTTTAATAATAAACAATAATAATCTGCTGTCGTCAGACAGTACTTGATAAAGTAAGATAACTGCGCCCATAACAACTGCTGTTGACGTAAGGCCGCGAGCTCACGTGATTACTCCGCAAAATCCTCGATCAGGGAACAAAAGTGAACTTATTGTGTGTGACCGCGGGCTTGGTGTTTGAACCTTTGATCCACGTTCATTTCCAGGATGAAACTAGCTTTAAGTTACCCCACAGTCGCTAACTGGGTTTACTGGTCGTTGAGGTAAACACGAAACATACCTTGGATAGCTACTGATGGATTCAGGAAGAAGTGAAAAACAACGCCCTTCGTCTTCCCCACTATCAGACGGCCCAATCAGCGCAGTAATGATGTTGGTCTCCAAAACACAATTACTTTAAATATTATAAATCGCCTTCTATGCTGAAGATGTCGACTGGCCCACTTCTCCCACTAAAACAACAACAAATAATGTACCGCCTTATTCTGGGAACTGACCAATGGGAATTCTGAAAATAGATTGACATATGATCTACCCATTTAGGAGAGAGAGGAGGCGGGATTTAAATGTGTTTACAGGGCTTCTATTGGTCAGAGTGTGCTGTCACTCATTAGTCTTCCGGGTCAGTGGAGCCAATCAAAATAAAGGAAAATTAGGCCAATGAAAGGAGCTGTACAGTGTATCTGCGTTACGTGCCTGACGTGTCCTTATTTTGGCGAAACCAGTCCAGCATGTGATTCTGGTAGCAAGCAACCCAGAACAGAGACAATACGCTTTATTAAAGATTTAAATAGACGTAGTGCCAATCCTGAATGTCCTTTCAGCAAACAAACAAACGAATAAATCTAAAAAGAAAAAGTTACGCTCTGGTGTTTAATTCAATTAACAAGAAACACCAAACCCAGCAACAATAAAGTGAAAAAGTGGCTTCAATACAATAATACAGTATATACAAACAGTAACGTTATAACAATATTATGCTAACTGAAGTGAACTGATTAACTCAATAAACGTCATACAGACCACGAGGCCTTTAAATAATATATATGTATTGTACTGTAAATTTTGTGGCTGAATATAAAATATATTTTTAGAAATGTTTCAGATTGCTCAGAAGTGGGTCTCAAGGTCAGTTTATTCTAGATGGTTTTTATTATGTCTAGAAAGGCCTGTTTTTCCTTCAGACTGTTGGTGTTCAGAACATTCTGTCGTCCAATGAGAGAAGGCGGCAGAACTTCCGGTGTCATCATCATCTTCATCATCTTCATCAGAAGCCATTTTGTTTGAGGTGTTGACATTCAGCCGCTGAGCTCGACGAGCTAGTTGATATGGGCTTCTGTATATTCCTAATATCAACTGGAATTTGGTTTATTTAAGGTGTTCCGTATAAACCACTGTTAAGCAGCTTTTGTAACTTACGCGATTTCCTATAAAACATTCTGTATTAATCGTTAGAACTATTATTTTACTCATATTTGCGAAGGATTCTCGGACGAGCTAATACGTTAGCTCTGGCAAAATGGCGGCGAATGCGGCGCAGCCAGCTCCGACACCAAACTGGTAAGATTTCTTCAGTTTATCCTTCTCATCATAACGTGCATCTTTTGCTACATCTTTTTTTTTTTGACTCTTGAACGACTGCTTTCTATAAATGAAAGCCTTTACCAAACGTGTGATGTAAAAGTTTACGTTAAATGTCCGTTGGGTTTTAGCGTTCGCTAGCCTAGCCGCTTTACTTTGCAGATATGCAGAAAATTCTCTAGTATTTCAATCATTTTTATAACATTTTTTTCAACAATTTAGATTGAAGACGTCGCTATTAACATGAATATTTTAGATTAAATAACATTTGAAAAGTTATTCCACTTTTGGAGTTTGCCTTGTGTCGGTGAAGGCCTTTTCTGCGTTTAGCCTGTTTATTAAAGCCCTGATTACTGGATAGATTATAATTTTACCATTATGATATTTAATCAACATTCTTTTAAGCCATTAGTTATCCAAGCAAGGCACGGTATGTGTAATAACTATGTGCGTAACTTAATATAAAACTAACTTGCGGATTTTGCAATGTACAGATATTATAACGTTATATACTGGTTTCAGTTGTAGTGAGTTTTATTTGAATGTGAGTTGTATGGATCAGGAGCTTGTGTAAGTTAGGTGCCTGAAAATGTACAGGAAGGTTCTAGATAATATGGTGTAACCTAAAGTCACATTCACCCTGTCATCCACAGGCCGTATGGTAATAATTCAAGCGGTGAAAGCCAAGGCCATGAGAACCCAGAATGGGAAAAGGCCCGACAGGCTCTAGCCTCCATCAGTAAAAGTCAGAACTCTACCAAGACGACTTCAAGCAATCACACCACCCAACAGGTTAGTGTTTTTTATGAATAGAGGTGGTTTCTAGTTGCCTTACTTGTCTATGGCCATTTTGTGTGGGTAAATGGTTGATTCTGTTTTGTTTTCTGTTAGACCGGACCTTATCAGGCAGCAGACTCTTCTGCAATGCAGCAACAGCAGCAATACTATCAGCAGTGGTATCAACAGAACCAACAACAGTATGCTGGTTACCCATATCCATATAACTACTACTACCCCATGCCTCCGGTAAATAGCTAAATGCACTCCTTCATATTCTTATAGCATATACCTACAGTCGAACCAAAATTTACCTTCAACATTTCTCACATTTTGTCTGTTAATTTGGTATAGTTTAGAAAATGGTAATAAAATATGATAAGAACTCAGAGTACACAATACCAATTTAGGTCAACCAATTACCAAGCAATGCTTAATTTTGTTCAGTTTGTGGTGTAAAACGGTCGCATTAGCAATTAAAGAAAGTCTTGTTACTTGGATACTAAAATGAAATTCCAGTATAATAGCCTTTTTGCAGTATCATAATACAGGGAACTGTCTGGCATGCAGCTGCGTTTGAGCATGAGTGTTTACACTTAAGCATTTGGCAGATGCTTAATCCAAAGCAATGCTGAGATGTGTCAAAATACACTCAACCCAACCATTACAGCTGTCCTATTTTGTGCAGTTTTAATATTGATTTTTCTCTCTCTCTCTCTCTCTCTCTCTCTCTCTCTCTCTCTCTCTCCCCCCCCAATCCAGTATGGAGGACCATATCCTTCAGGACAGTATGGTGTTCCAGGGGGCTACCAGACACCCACTACACCCACTGGACAGGTATAGACCTCTAAATATCATTTTGAATTAGTGCTGGTCTTGTGTATCACCTAGTTTTGTAAGTTTTAAGTATTTCACTGATTATTCCTCCTTCTCTATTTCAGGCCCCTGCTATGCCCATGATGGAAGATCAGTCCTCCAGCTATCCCTCCCAGCCCCCTCCTCCTTCAACCCCTCAACCTCCCCCTCAGAGTCCTACATCCACTGACCAGCCCCCACCCCCTCCTCCACCCCCCATACCTCCCCCACCCAATGCCCAGTACCCCCCTCCACCATCCCAGACAACCTACAGCCCAAATGGTAGCATGCCATACAGCCCCACTGATTCAAACACTTTGATGCAAGGCTACAATTCAGGACAGATTCGGCCGGGGTACCAAGGTTACCAAACTCCAGCATATCAGCCCTCTCAGCAGCAGGGTCCAGTACAGGGCCTGTATGGAGGCCCAGGCAGGGTGGATTCTAAGAAACCTAACAATAGTAATATGAACAAAGGAGGCCAGCAACTGTGGCAACGCATGAAACGTACGTGTCTTTGTGCTTATGTGTGTACAACTTGTGCTTTTAATTATATCCTCCTGATGTTCTTTTTCTTCCCTAACAGAGGCTCCTGGAACCGGTGCTGTCAAATTTAATATACAAAAACGCCCATATGTCATGACCAGTCAGAACTTTCCTTCAGGTGATCAGGCCCCTGGATTGGCTTCCCCCACTGCGACAAACCCATCACCTGGGTCTGCAACTTCTACTACTTCCACAGGAGCTGGCCAAACTCGGTAAGCGTCCTGAGAAATATTTTACGTTGGGGTAAATCATTAGATCTGTGCTAATTTAAATGCATCACCCATATCAACTAAGTGATTTTTAAATGTAATTTAAAAATCAATGAGAACTTTTTTTTCTTTTTTTTTTGGTAGGCCTCAGGACTGGCCACAGGCTATGAAAGAGTATGTACAACGCTGCTTCACAGCCTGTGAATCTGAAGAGGATAAGGACCGAACAGAAAAAGTGCTGAAAGATCTTCTGCAGTCCAGACTACAGGATGGCTCTGCTTACACTATCGACTGGACCAGAGAACCACTGCCAGAGTGAGTTGCATCTCTGTTCTGTAACTTTCAGATCTGTTTTTTCAAACTATTAACTACTGGCACTAAATAACCACTTGCTTTATCAGTTTGAAGCCAAAGCAGTCTCGCTGGGAGGCAGTTCCTCAGCGTTCTCAAGAAAATGCTATTGGGAGAGGTGGAGCCATCCGTGGCAGGCTTGGGGCCAGGTTGGGTAACTACAGAAACGTCTTTTCTCAAAGAAGCCCCTCTTCAAGCTCCTCCCACTCATCCCGCTCCTCGTCACGATCCCCGTCACCTCACAGCCGACACAGGGACCGGAGTAGACATCATCGCAGGTAATGTGCAGGGCATTAATGTGCTTGATTAATAATCTAATACAGTCACTTTTTTTTAGTATAAATATGAAAGAAACTGGAGATCAGTAGGGTTGGGTACTGAAACCATATGTAACCAGTATGTACTAGAACGGAATCAGAACGCAGATTTCGGTGCCACTTGAATACCTGAGTGATTTGATTGAAATATTTGTCCTCTGGTTCTCTGAAATGGACATAAGAAGCAGCATCACCAGCACCGCAATTGGAAAAATTATTTCTGTCTGAGAAAATGCACGTAAACGCAAGTCGGAAAACTCTAATAATACAAATCCAAGAAGTCTGTGTGAGTGTCCACATTGTTCTCGCATTCCGACTTGAAAGCACAACTCGGGGGGGGGGGGGGAAAGTGACCATCCGAGGAGCGCATGAATGCAGTATTTTACACTTTCTCTGATGCCAGCAGGTAGCCTGCTGTTAGCTAGCTCAGCTAAACACACTTAAATTAAAATGCCTAAAGCTATTTGACTTCATCCAAAAAAAAAAAAAAAAACTTAGTTTTCTCCTTTCTTTCTTTCTTCTGTCTAGCTTGTATTTATTTGAACAATGCTTGAAACTTGGTATTACGAGCACTTCCTGTGTCTGTTTGCCTCATTAAGATGAATCACTTGATGTATTCCCCAATTGTAAGTGGCTTTGGATAAAAGCGTCTGGTAAATGAATAAATGTAAATATACTTAATTATTATGAAAATACTAGGGGTGTGCTCAAATAGTCAAACATTCGAATATTCGATCTGTAATTATTATTCGAAAAATAAAAACACTTAGAATTTTACTATGTGTTGATTTGCTGGCCGTAAATGCAGGGAATCTATGATAAATCCTAAGCAGTTTTAACTAAATGCACTGGGTGGCGCTGTGGAGCGCGTTAAGTTGATCGTATTTGATCACAGAATGTGTCATCTGCCTTTGGAAGTTTGGATTTACTTTGATCAAAATGATCTTACTAAATCATCTGACAAAATGTAATTACTTCTGATCAAATGAATTAGTGAAACTGATTTATCATAATATCACCACCACAATAAGAAATCACATGAAATCCAAACATCAGTCAGCTGAGGAAAGTAGGGCTGAAATCATTAGTCGACATTATCGACAACGTCGACAATAAAAAAAATAAAATAAATAAATAAATAAAAATTGTCGACAGATATTTTTGTTGTGGAGTAGTCGTTTGATCTCGTATGACCTAATGTAAGAGCCTGCAATAATGCGGTTTTTTGCGGTTTTTAAACATGAAAAACCAGACTCAGTGTCGCTTTCAGTTAGAATTACAACTTGATTTTCTGTTATAAAACACCTCTCCAGTGTGACGCTAGCTAATGATAAAATATTTTTATTAGTGGGAAAAAAATGATTTCATTTAAAGTGATAGTTTGGTTTACAGAGATCAAAGCTTGATCTAGCTCAGGACTGTTTTGGTTATCATAACCCTATAAGGTATTTTAAGACATTATGTTGTGAATAAAATAGTTTTTCCAAGGCGTCTTATCACTTACCTTTATTTTGTTTCTTATCCATATGACTTACAAAAGATGTTAATGATGTGTCATTCAGTTACTTTTTCATGTAGCTAATTAAATGGTGAGAGAGTATCTCTGTCTGTCATCTCATTTTATTTGCCAAATACATCTATTTGCAGGGCTCGCAAAATTTCAAAATCCCTGGTAGCCCTTCGGGCAGGTACTCTTCAGATTTTGGTAGCCCGAAAATTAATTTAACTAGCCCAAATAAAAAAAAAGACTATTTCTATTTTAAATATAGAAAATTAGATAGGAGTCTAAATGTCAATCAAAAATATTTTCAATACACAAATATCAACAAATATGAAGGAAGGAATTTTATTTCACTGTTTACAGGGTATCTGCAGAATTTTTTCAAATAAATTTAAGGCAATTTATGAACCTTTTTAAGAGCTGCACAAGTAAAATGAACACAGTATGAGCAAGGTTGAACAACCAGTGTTGCCAGCTTAGCAATTTTGTTGCTAAATTTAGCAACTTTTCAGACTACCCTGGCAACTTTTTCTTCCCAAATCACCTAGCAACAAATTTAGCAATTTTAAAAATTTATTTGGCAACTTTTGATAAGTGACTCAGACAATAAAAAGGTACACATTCTCCATCAAATTACACAAAAAGAGGTAACCAAAGATGCCTAGCAGTACTCCCATCATGTGAATTGAGTTTGCAATTGTTCAATTTAATAATAATAATAATAATAATAATAATAATTGAATAATTAATTGTTCATTTATGATACACTTTATTAGTAGCTTGTACTTGCGATTGTTGATCAGTTAGTACAATGCAAAAGAGTCTAGTAATTTTCCAGGACATTATTATCCATTGTAACCCGAAAACACAATGCGTAATTTAAAATGCAGGTAAAAAAACAGTATGGAAAATTCTTTCATATTAACATACTGTAGGAGATGTCATTTAGCAACTTTTAGCAACAAATTGACCTTCCTCTAGCAACTTTCTCTGAAAATTAGTTGGCAACACTGTGGACAACGTCTGTGGTAACATACAGTATTAAGCCATAAAATATGATTTACAGTTCAGATACAGGTTTTCACAAAAACAAAAATCTTATACAGCAGCATTTCAGCCTTTAGACCATTTTTATGAAAAGGGATTAAATCAAGCATATAAATTATTATATTAATTTAAAGCGAAATAAATATTACTGTCTTAATTATTTAGATTTTTAGAAGGCACATTAACTTCTTTCTCATTTACAACTCTGTGTTTGCTGCGTAAAAAGATGGGTCGATATTTGCATTGATCTGACCATAAACCGCAAGAAAGGCTTATTGGAAATGCAAATTCATTCTCTGTCACGAGGTGGCGCTTTAGGAGCGGCTTAATATAGCGGTTTCTCTCAGAGAAACTCCCTGTTAGCGGCTGTACACAAAGCAGCACCGTCCGCGCTCATAAACGCTGCTTTATCAGGCATTATGGGTAAGATGAAATAAAAATGCCAACGACAAGCTTCTGAGGACAGTCGGTTCCCTTAAGATACATTCACATAAAGACATCTGCGCCGCGTTTTGACTTGAAACCTCATATTTATTCAATTGCATCATTGCCTTTTGAAGTTTAATCCAGCTGTATCGCCATTCTTGTCTTTCCGTCCCCAACTGTAAGACCTTTTGAAATTATAGTTAAGACATTTTTTATTCCATTTAACGTATTTAACACTTTTTATGGCCTTAAGTTTGATACAACTAAATTGAAGAGTTTTTAAGGACCCGCGGGGGCCCTGTATTTAAGGTAGCCCGTCGTGCAGGGCGGTGATACATTTTGGTAGCCCGACTGGAAAACACAATAGCCCCGGGACGTCGGGCTAGCGATTTTGCGAGCCCTGATTTGTATAATAAATTGGTAATATTTTACAATAAGGTAACATTTGTTAACATTAGTTAATGTATTAATTAACATGAATGACAACTGAACAATACATTTATTACATTTATGTATTAATCTTTGTTAATGGTTAATAAAAATACAGTTGTTCATTGTTTGTTCATGTTCACAGTGCATTTACCAATGTTAAAAAACACAACTTGTGATTTTTATAAATTCTGAAATTACATTAAGATTAATAAATTCTGTTGAAGTATTGTTCATTCTTAGTTCATGTTAACTAATTGTAATTACATAATATGCTTTTTCTAACACTGAAGTGACCTTTATTTGTTAGAATGCAAAAGCTGAATAATCAAATTCTACTGATTAATCAGTGAAATAATCGACGATCAATTGTTAGATTAATCGATTATCAAAAATAATCGTTTGCTGCAGCCCTAGAGGAAAGACAGCTGTCCATCACTGCATTCACGACTGCAGGTAAGCGCAGCTGTACTCCAATTGAACCGAGAAGAGAGCGCATCTGATAGTGAAATGAGCTATATATAAAATTTCTTCGAGGGAGTGTTTAACACAAAGCACTAGGAAACTGTTAGCGCACGTTATCTTTGTCAGCGTGTTCTTATTGTTATCAGACTGAGGAACAGACTTTCACCCGAGCATGTGGATATTATTGTTTTTCTCAGAATTAACATGTGAAATGATGTAAAAACAATAAATATAGGCCGACTCGAGTATATGTAGGCTACGTTCTGTACTGTAATTGGCACGGTCTGATTATTTTATTTTTTTTATTTTATTTTTTTTCTGTTTGCTCTGCTTGATCTTGAATGCTTTTAATTTTTATATGTATATATATATATATTTTTTTTTTTTTACACATGCTTTCAACCAAAATAAAACCTTAAGATATAACGTAACGGTGTTGTAGAACATAGTTGTGTAACGGCTAATCATAAGCTTGTTCAGAAATCGTGTCAGAAACTTGATAATTAAAAATAACGTCTTATTAAACCTCATTTAAATAAACTAATATTCGAATATTAGTTTTTTATGAGCTCAAATATTCGAATGCAATATTTTTGGAGAATGCCCATCCCTAGAAAATAGCCATGATGACTTGGATAACACAGATAAACTATACATTGTCGCAGTTGATTGTTTATTGTCTTTGTTGTATCATTCAAAACATTTATATCTTCTGTTTACGCTGTTACAGAGATAGCAATGCCTTTGTCCATATAAGGGATTTCCTGGAGTGTCATGAATTCTGTTTCTTCTGTGATGCATATGTGGAGTTTCAGCACAAGGGCACCTTCTGGTGTCCATAATAAATGAAATAGACATTACATGTGTTTATAACGCTATTGACTATTCCTTCCCATTTTGAGAAAGAAAAAAATATAAGTATCAGTTCAGGCACTGTTTAGGCACCGGTACAGTTTTAAAAGGATCGATTTGGCATTAGTATCAAGAAAAAAACAAAAAACAAACGATACCTAACTCCGATTTGACAGATGATTGTGTTCGTCCTTTAGTGACTCCGGCTCTCAGTCAGACAGCAGCATGTCAAGTGATCCTCGACTTCCACTGTCCCGGCGGCAACAAAAGGGTGGCAGAGGCCGTGGGGCAGAAAGGGAGCGAGGTAGAGGAGCTGCAGGAGAGAGAGGCAGAGGAAGAGGCAAAGCAAACAGAGGGCGGAGGTGAGATATCATTGTTTGTACAACAAAAGTAAATGGCATTAACAAACTTTAAGGAATGTGTTTATCACATTTTGGTCAGTATGAAAATGTAGCCACTTTAAAACATTTGTATTGACCTCATTAACCTTATTTTCTGACTTCCATCAGGAATATGGAAGACCTTGCCAGCGGTATTGGTAAAAAGCGGAAAGGTGGTAATGCAGGGCTTGACTTTCACGACCCAAATCGTGAAGCGAAGAAGCAGAGCCGGGCAGCACGCTTCCACACTAAACTACGCACTGAGCCCCTGGTGTTAAACATTAATGTTTTTGACCTCCCCAATGGCACACAAGAGGCACTGAGTTGGGATGAATGCCCCATAGTTGGCACCTGCCAGGACATCACCAAAAACTACCTGCGCCTGACCTGTGCCCCTGACCCTGCAACCGTCAGACCCGTATCTGTGAGTGTTTCTCAAAGTGTTGCTAATCTTTAGAAATCTGTTTAATGGTTGTAGTTGTGTGGTCAGCACTGGATGCTGTGTGTGTTGTTTGTGGGCTATACTGGGCTGTAAAGTGGTATGTATTTGGTAAATTAAGCAGTTTTTTTGAAGATTTGTATTGAATCTTCTGTTGTGTTTCAGGTGTTGCGAAAGTCCCTGATTGCAGTTAAAACTCATTGGAAGTCCAATCAGGATTACTTGTACGCATGTGAACAAATGAAGTCAATACGACAGGATCTCACTGTGAGTAATATTTACTAGTACCGTTACCAGCCTCACATTTTTATCTTTTAGTGTCTTATTTTGAATTCTTGTCATTCAAGGTTCAAGGTGTACGTACAGACTTCACTGTGGAGGTGTATGAAACACATGCTCGCATCGCTTTGGAAAAGGTATGTGCATGTAAAGTTAGCTTTGATTGAAAGGCTTTTTTCTTTTGTACTAAACCCACATTTCGACTGTTATCAGGGTGACCACGAGGAATTCAACCAGTGCCAGACCCAGCTGAAGGCGCTGTATAAAGACTGCCCATCGGACAACGTGGGAGAATTCACTTCCTACAGACTTATCTACTACATCTTTACTAAGAATTCTGGAGGTATAAATGTCCTTTTTTGTAGAATGAACAGTCAAGTTTTTACTCCCTTTTTTTCAGTCCATTTCATTAATTCTCAATCTCACATGAAATTTTTAATGCCTTTGCTAAATTTTTTATAGACCTAACAACCGAGCTTGTGTACCTGACCCCTGAGCTCCGTGCTGATCCGTGTGTAGCTCATGCTCTTGAGCTCCGTACTGCCTGGGCACTTGGAAACTTCCACCGGTTCTTCAAACTCTATCAGAATGCTCCACGTATGGCTGCATACCTTATCGATAAGTTTGTGGAGCGTGAAAGAAATCTAGCGCTGAGGGCTATTCTTAAAACGTGAGTGCAGGTGCCAGGCAGAGTGCTTACAAAAATAATGCTTTTGATAATTTGAAGTCTAAAGGTTTCTCTTTTTTCCTTTCTCTGTTGCAGGTTCAGGCCCTCTGTGCCGGTGGAGTATGTGCAGTCCAGCTTGGCCTTCCCAGATTTAGACTCATGTTTAGCATTTCTAACAGGGCTTGGGGTTACATTCACCCCCTCTGACCCAAGCAAAATAGACTGTAAAGTTAGCTCATCCAGTCTTACAACTTCGTAGTATGGGAAAAGGGTGGGGGTTGACCAGAGAATTGGCTTTTATAGAGCTTAAAAGACAAAGCTGTGGATAAGGGACCAGATATCTACATAACAGACAGATACACTCAGAGTCTAGAGCTGATCATATTTATGAAAGATATCTCAGATTTTTTTTTAACTCTTGTAGAGTGATGGACTTTCTGACAGATGACACATCCACATACAGGGACTTAGGTGCCATATTCAAGACCCAGTATAGCCTATTCACACAGCCCATTTAATGACGTATCAGACAACCAGTTTACTTGCACACTATCCCTTACACCAATAGAAAAAGGAAAAAGAGGCAAAGATCTGATGGGGTCGGGTCAGCAGGTCATGTCACAGAGCTCAAAAAAGCATTTAAGCTAACAGTGTTGTGTGTTCTCATGTTTCTCTCCCCTCAAGCAAACAGCCGCAAAGCTCAAGACCTGAAAACATCATGGTTAACCAAGAATATAATGTGAGCCCGTTGCCACCAACAGTGTACCAGCTCATCAAGTCTGTGTGAAGCCAAAGGATCCTTCTGCAAGGTTTTGGTCATCTTTAATGGACTTTAAAGCAAAGTGAGCTTCAGTGCAATCCTTCAAGCAAGAAGATGGTTTGTATTCCCTATCTTTCCCTTTGCCTGAGATGTCTTCAGTGGGTCACTGGTGGAGGTGCTCTGTTAGATCTCCTGGCTCCCTTCATCTCTAGGATCCTAATGCTGATAGCATGTAATATTTGGACTGAGCTATAACAAGACAACCACCGTTAAAAAAAATTGCAGATTAGGCCCTGTTCCGCATCGTGATCAATTCCGTGCCCTTCCCATACAGTCTTCTCTCCCTCTCCTGCACATCATCAACACTCAAGAAGCTGGCCTTCATTAGTCATAGATAACCTCCTAATCATTCCTCGACACCCAGGAAGCACAACTCAGTGACTCAAAATCTTTCATTTCCACCCCAGCTGTGATCTGAATAGGGCCAGCCATTCTAAAAGTCATCCAAGTCCACTTAGAGCATTCATTCACCACTAGGTTTGACCACCAGCTACTGAAGAGCGAAGCCATAGAAGGTCCCTAAGCCTAACATGCAGTCAGCCTGAGAAGGAAAAGTCATTCAGAAGGAAAAGCAAGCTCGGTTTTCCTTCACAGCAAGTTGGCGGCTCTCTCTTGTCTCCTCTTCAGATGGTTATCTCCACTAGTCACCTCACTCCTACAAGGGCATTCACTGTCCTGCAGGGGTTTGGAAACACATGGGTTTGTATGGCTCCTTAAGCTTTGGCCACGTCTACTGGTAATGGCTGGTAAGAAGGACTTGATATTTTGAAAGCGTGGTGAATCTTCGTTCAGCTTGGGTTGAGGTGTTACCACTGTTGAACAACGTGCTTGGCTTGGTATCTGTTAACCCTTCTGGCAGATTGTGAATTTGTCATTTCTCATTTTAAAATGGGCCTAATACTGAACCCTGTTGCACTCCTTATCTACAAGATTGACACCAGTAGATCCATACAAAAATCTAAAGGATCTGATATTAGATATTACTGTGATACAGTAGTAAATCTCAGAGATTGATATGGTATCATGGTCTTAATCTAGCCAATGATTGAAGCACGAACACATTGTAGTAAAAACGTTGTACCAATTCAAAGTATTACAAAGTTCATCTAATGCTCCTTGATTTCTAATGGACTGCTTTAAAATTGGAGTTGCTACTTATACATCAATTTCATTGTAAATGAACGAGGAGCATGTGCACCAGCATTTGCTTTTTGACTTAATCAGGTTTATTTAATGTTAAGATCTAGCATGGATGAGGCTTGGGTCTGAAATGTGTGCTTTAGCAAGATGTGCTCAGGGCCACTACGAGCAGAAAGCATCCCTAACACCTCATTGGTGAAGTATGTACATATGTGCTCATGTAAATAATGTGAGAAGTGAGTTTTTTTTTTTTTTTTTTTTTTTTTTTTTTTTTTTTTTTTTTTTTCTCCTTATGGTTAATTTGATTTTATAGATTATTTGTTTGTACAGTGGTAAGTGTCATTTTGAACTATACATTAATTTTGCTGGCGGTTTTAAAAGTTTAAATATCTTGGGTGGTGAGCATGTGCATACTGATATGGAGTTTAGTGCAAATAGAGATTTTCATGTTCAAATTATTCTAAAGTTTCTTGTTCCCCTAGACATTTAATTACATGTTAGGAAGTAAAACATCCAATCCACGCTCACGAAGGAGTCATGAATTGATGATATGCCAAATCTTTCCCTTGTTGATCATTATTTCCAAGCAATTTTTGTCATATTTCTTTCCTTTGTTTCTCAAGTCATTTTAGTTTTGCGCCTTCCTGTTTTATCATCTTCCTTGTTTACCTATTCAGCTTTTCTTGCTCTCATACCTGTAAAAATTCACTTGTTTCCAACAGTAAGAGAAAGATTTGGTTTAAGCACAAGCTGTTTTTTTTTTGTTTTGTTTTGTCCCCCCCCATCCACGTACTAAAGTTGGGAAATGGTTATAATCAAATATTTCTAGCTCATTTTGTTTACCTTAGAGCTTCATTTTGTATTTGGTTGTACATTGTAAATGAATTCTTTGCTGATGCTGCTGGTTGCCACACTGACTTTGCTCTCCTCTCCTCCTCAACCTTCAACCCCTCCCACCCCTTGTTCTCCTCTCTCCTTCTGCACTCCTTCATTACCAGATTCTCTCTCTCTTCTTGCAGTCATACACATTCGGAGCAAAGCGAGAGATGAAAAGATGAGGGCAAAACTAATCCAGAGGCACACTGGAAAATGGGCATTGAGACATCCAGACATCAGCCAAATGAGATTCTTCATTGTGCCTGTTGTTGTCTGATGCATTTGTCATTTTGAGGAGAGCCTGGTGATTTCAATTTGCAATGTTTTGCTTGATGCCAATCTCAAAACCTTTATGAAACCATGACAAATCCACCTTGTCAGTCTGAAGATGATGTATGACTTTTATTTTAGGAATTGCTCCATAAAGTGTTTAGTAGAATTGCTGCTGTATGCTCAGGTATGTCTTCTCTATTAACGTTGCTTTTTTTCTCTTAGTGTGTTAATAGGTGTTTTGTTTTGATTTTTTTATTTTGATTTTTTTTTTTGCCAATTGCTGTTGTTTTCTGCTGTATTGTTGGGTGTTTTGTTGATGGACTGGGGTTTCTGATGTCTAACTTTTGGGTTTAATATAAGCTGTAAAATTGCATACTGGACATACCTGGACATACAGATGGTTAAGACATTTTCTAGAAATCCATACAGTAATGTCTCTCAGGTCTTAAAAGCTCACTGCATTTTCTAATGGTAATGTTGATTGGCTGCCCATAATGTTTATTACTTAAGGATTGTCCAAAGCAATGTTGATTGTCTCAAATGATAAGTTTATTTTTTTATTTCATGAAATGTATTTTTAGCCCTTGCTGTTGTAGTTGTGTAATATTTTCACAGCAGTATTACTAACCGTCTCATCCCCTCTTCAAATGTTGCCTGTCCTCTTGCACTTCTAATTTCTTTAACGTCTTTCCTCTGCATCAGCTCTTTGCTTTTCTTTCAGTTCGTATTGTTTTAGATTTGCCTCCAAGTGTTCTTACATTTCAACTTTAGCCATCGACACTTTTTGTCTCATCTTTAATATTTTTTAGCAATCTGTTCTTTCTGCATGTTCCTCGTCTTTCTCTTCTTTCCTCTATTGTGTTCTGTAATGCAATGTTGTGATTGGTTTATATGTAGTCAGTGCTTGGCAGTAAGTATTTCGACTGCACTGTACTTGCATCTGTTTTTTCTTTTACAGCTCAACCTCTCAAAGCCCTAATGTCTCTGCCCTATCTAGAGCTCCATGTCTTCATATACAGTGGAGTTCATAAAGAAAATACTGCCGTTTGTAGATGCTGATCTGTACATAATGTACCTACTTTACTATCTTAAGAGAAAAATAAAGAATTAAATCTTATGTTTGTTTTTGATACTAGAAACCAAGTCTGCAAACTGACAAGTTGCAAAGGTTTACAAATACAGTGTGCTTCCTGCTCTGCTTCCCATAGTGATTTTTTTTCTACCTTGTATATAGAATTTATGGCAACACTATAATAACAACATTAGTAAAAATGAACTATGAACGAACAATACTTCTACAGCATTTATTAATCTTAATGTTAATTTCAGCATTTACTAAAGCATTATTAAAATAAGTTGTGTTTGTTAACATTAGTTAATGCACTGTGAACTAACACGAACAATGTCCTAATCATGGTTCAACCTAAGCCGTTTATGAAACCGGGCCAAAAGGTTTAATTAAATGTTCATATATATATATAAGGTATTCTGAATGATCATGTGACACTGGAGTAATAGCTGCTGAAAATTCAGCTTTACCATCACAGGAATAAATTATAATATATTTTAAAATTAAAATTTGTAACCATTTCTGAAAAATAACGTATTTGATCAAATAAAGGCAGATTTGGTGAGCCTAAGAGACTTGTTTACAGATGAATGTGTGTAGAAGTACAATAACTTGAGACAACAGTAAAATTAGGCCTACACTTTTGAAACATTTATTAGAATATTTGTCTTTTATACCAAATGACATTGGTTATTACATATGAGCACATTCAGGATAGGCCACTCAGAGAAACTTTGAGGGACAGGAAAACATCAGGACAACCACATTCATGGAAAGTAGTTTCGCTTGAATTAAAAAGACACTGAGGTTGACTGACTTCATTCTAGATTTTTGACACTGAATACACGAGAATGTTGGTAAACATTATTCAAGTAAAGGCGTGGGCTCTAAGCCCCATGATGGTTCTCATTACAGTCCTGTAGTTCACTACACTAGTAGGAGGGCTTATAACACGCTGAGTGTTCAGTATGTGTCAATCTGTCCCTTTGTAATACAAAAAAACAACAAAAATGAAGCGACAGCAACAAAACCACAATAACACTTTCTAAAGAAGAGCAGGATTTGGGAGCAGACCTAAGCCTTAGGGTTTAGGTAGATGATGGCTTTATCTCTTTATGCTTTTGCGTTAATAATTTCGATAAACTCTGGTTTCAAGGAAGCGCCGCCCACCAGGAAGCCGTCCACATCTTTCTGAGAAGCAAGTTCCTTGCAGGTCCCTCCAGTTACGGATCCTGAAATGGTGGACAATAAAAAGGGTGACATCTTGACCAAGGATTCTTATTTATATAAAGAGCAGCACACATCAAATTGTTGTAGGTATTTGGATCTGCTGATGCTTGGAAAATGTCTCTAAATTTTCTGAAAAGTCAAGCAAATTTTTTCCCCCAAGAGCCCTAGCACAAGCAGCTTCACCAGTTGTTTATAGCAATAAACTACACTGGTATCATGGTGGAATGTGTGTACTATGAAGGCATAGCACCACCCAAATTAGATACCTCATTTGCATACCCATAATGCCTTTCATGTTTAATGTCATTGTTTCAGTCACCACCAATGAGGTACCCACTTAAAGTCATAGGAGATGTTGACTTAACAGTTACTAGTTAGAAATTACTTCTTTTAGTATTTGTCCAGTAGGTTTCCTTTAAAAGAAAACCCTTTCATTACTGTTAAAAACAGAAAGACTTGTACTATAGAGCATATAGTTCCAAACTGCTTTATAATCCACATTCAAATATTCTTGAGTTCTAAAACTACCACAAATTATGCAGTCTTAAAAGTTCTTGGAATAGTATGGGTAGTAAACCAGAGTGAAAGCATAATTTGTCTACCAAAAATATAATATACTACAGCAAAGTTGTATTTTTGTTTATTATAGGGCTGTTTGAAATGCTTGATTCCAATTGCAGTCAAATGTTCCTCAGTATTCCTCATTGCCCACCTGGCTTGCTAGTTTCTTATCTTTCATGTCACACCACAGGCTCGCTCTCCAGTTTTATACAAACAGTTGCTGCAAGTTTGTCTTGGTTACTGATTGTATTAAAAAAAAAAAAAAAAAAAAAAAAAAAAAAAAAAGGACCTCAGAGGACTTCATACTGTTGCAGTGTTTGTCTCGTTGGCTGATAGTTTTGAATATAATGAAAATAATTGCTTCAGTCACCATGAATGAGACACTCACTCACAGTAATGGGAGAGTTTTACTACACAACAGCTAGTTAGAAATTTGCTCTTTTAGTATTTGTCCAGTAGGTTTTCTTTAAAAGAAAGCCCGTCATATTGTTTTAAAAAAAAAGATCCATTTAAAACTTGCCTAAAAATGAACAGCAAAAGTTAACATGTGTTAGGCTTTAAGTGTAATAGTTAACAAATTATACACATTATTTTACGTAAATGGTAATAATTTTAATTATAAACAACTCAGTGTTGTTACTACATACTTTAAACTTGTCTGAGTACTGAACAGATAGTTTGATGTGTTTATGTAGTCGTGTGGTTTGACTATAATAAATCTCGACATATTTTTATATAAATATACTGTAGCCAGTATAGACAAGCAAGAACTATAAATCTTCCCAAAGTAACCACTGGCTTACCAGAGCTTACAGTAACACAAACACTAGCACTGTGTCAGTAGGTGTACGCATTAAACATTCACAGCACAGTCCATCTTAAATTCTCTATTTCTTTACATTTTTACACCTTCCTTGTTTTTACTGAGCAGCAGGTGGGCAGTGACAACAAAAGGGGCGTGTCTAAATTTGCATACAGAAAATGGCTTTAGATGCTTTTCTAATTACCAATTTGATTTACCAACTACCAAACTGACTTGTTTAACCAATATATCATTTAATTAAAGCAAAAGTTGGTTCAAGCTACAACAACGTTAACTTTGCTGTAGTCACCATGACTGGTGTACCTATAAAGAGTGATGAGAGAGTTTTACTGGAGCTGTGTTATTAAAAATTTGCTCTTTTAGTATTTGTCCAGTAGGTTTTCTTTAATAGAAAGTTCCTCTATAAATGTAAAAAGAAAAACATACAGCACATTGTCACGTGTGCTTTTAAAACACCATTTTTTTAATCAACAGTTCAGAGTGGAAATCAAAGAGACTGACCTCCATAAATGATCCTGACGGAGTTGGCGATAGCCTCTGAGACATTGGCCTTCATCCACTGCCTGAGCTTATCATGCACCTCCTGAGCCTGTAAGAACAGCAGAGAGAGACCGAGTCACTGAGGTAAATGAAACATGTTTAAAAAGCCTCCATGTTCGGATTCAAACGGCTTGTCTCTACCTGCTGGGGTGATGCGGTTTTGCCAGTACCGATGGCCCACACAGGCTCATAAGCGAGGACCACTTTGCTCCAATCCTTCACGTTATCTAAAAGAGACGATATAGTCTTATATAAAATACAAGGAATGTTTTATTATAATATACACATATGCTTCACTAAATTGAAAGATACCTGCGATGAACTTGGTCTGTGCAAAAACAACTTTCTCTGTGATTCCGGCCTCCCTCTCATCCAGCTTCTCACCAATGCAGGCGATCACTCCCAAACCGTTCTCAAGAGCATGAGCGACCTTCTGCCCAATCAACTATCAGTAAAAAGAGAAAGAGAGAGAGAGAGAGAGAGAGAGAGAGAGAGAGAGAGAGAGAGAGAGAGAGAGAGAGAGAGAGAGAGAGAGAGAGAGAGAGAGAGAGAGAGAGAGAGAGAGAGAGAGAGAGAGAGAGAGAGAGAGAGAGAGAGAGAGAGAGAGAGAGAGATCAGAGAATGCATATGATATTTTATTTCATAAGAAATGGTGACTGATTATCGCTGATTATGTGAGACTGTTATACTGTTTTCTACCGAAACAGGCTTTCATTTTTGAGCTTGGCAAATTTGAATAACCCTAATTGTCTAGATGTTTTAATCACTTTTAAATCACAAAAAAAGAATGCTCTTGTAATTTTACTGTTCAAAATAATGTTACTACAATAAATCTTCTAAAAACTAGAACAAATCAACCTCAAACAAGTGCTACTTTTATCTCATTTTTGTCCAGAGACAACATGGGGAGTATAGGCAAATTTGCATACCCATAATGTCGTCTTCCAGTTGGGTTAAATGCTGCTGCTTATGCAAGACTGAGTCACCAACAGTGAGGTACCCATTCAAAATAATGGGAGAGGTTCACTGCACAATTGCCAGTTGGAAAATTGCTCTTTTAGTATTTGTCCAGTAGGTTTTCTATAAAAGGAAGCCCCTTGTGACTGTTTAAAAAAAGATTTGTTTGATATTCATTTCGTAGTTTATATCATCACAGTTATTTGTTGTTATTTACGTAAACATACTTCTTTAGAAATGGTATGTTTAATTGGTAGATAAGTGTAAATGTATAGTTGGTGCAGGATGTGTGCATCATGTGCACTGATGCTGTTGTTGGTGTAAATGGGCGTATATTTGTATTGGTGGAAAATGTATTATGTACTACAGATTCTGGTACAGTCTGTGAAAACAAATGTCCTCTTCTGAAGACAATAAAGAATGCATCTTAATCTGAATCTGACATTACTGGGGATGTGTTCAAATTTGCATAATACATTTTACATTAAACTTCTATGCACCTTAGGTTTACTTCAGTCACCATGAGTGAGATACTCACTCAAAAGGATGGGTGGGATTCACTGTAAACAACTTAACTGAAAATTTGCTTTTAGTATTTGTCCAGTAGGTTTCCTTTAAAAGGAAACCCATTTGTATTGTCAAAAGATAGATATTCTGAAATATTTTTAGAGATTTAACTTTATATTTTACTATTATAGAACTATGAATATCATTACTTATCTTTTAGGTTATGTGCCAACATAAACACTCTTGTCCAGACCCAGTGTGCCTGATTAGTAGTGGGTAACATCACTGGGGGCATGTTTACATTTGCATAATAATGATACATTTCATGTTAAACTTTCATTCACCTTAGGTCTGTTTCAGTCACCATGAGTGAGATACTCACTTAAAGAGAAGGGTAGGATTCACTACACAAGGATTAAATGGAAATTTGCTCTTTTAGTATTTATCCAGCAAAATTCCTTTAAAAAACTCTTTAATATATGTTTTAAAAAAAACACTTCATGTGTTTTTTGTAAGCAGAAAAAAAAGTGAGAATCTTTAAACAGGACCAAATTAGCATTTAGTAATGCCACGGGTAATGTGTCTGAAAATTGTGGTTTTAGCCAAAAAGTAACAGTAGGCAAAGTAGGCATAACTAAACACTCTGTGTGCATTTGATAATTCTTATGCACAGAACAGTACATCTGCTATTAAATCAATCTACACACTAGGGGGCAGTAAAATACACTGTTTCATTGGAGCTTATCTAAAGTCAACACATTATACTGACATCAAATACATTTAAAATTATTACTGCATCTCAAAAGCATCATTCAATTAACTTAATTTTCTCTTAAATAATATGTTTAAATATAATATCGCTCATGAACTAGATAAAATTCACTCCACAACAGCTGATGATTTTTTCTATAATGAAAATAAGATTTCATGTGTAAAAGCATATTGAGTTACCTCATCACTCTCTCCAAACACATGGCGTCTCTCAGAGTGTCCCAGAATAACCCATTTTACTCCACAGTCCTTAATCATCGCAGGGCTATAAGAATAAGACAAATGATTTGTAGTGACAATTATGAGTAAGGATAGAAAAAATGGACTAAAAAAATGAATAAATTGAAATAAATATATTTTAATTACATATTTTTAATATGTGACCGTTTTTCTGGACTAAATTGGTTGAGATGTACCTGATCTCTCCAGTGAAGGCTCCCTTTGCAACCTTGTAGCAGTTCTGTGCCGCCACATCGATGTTAGGATTCAGCTTGGACCTGGCGTAGTCGAGGTAGATGGATGGAGCACCACACACAACCTCTGTGAAACAAAATAAACATGTCAAACCACCACTGGAAAAAAATCACAGAGAGTCGAAATAACTCTTCTTTAATGTGACAGACCACCAAAGCAAAGCCCCGATTGCAGGTCACTAACAAACAGAAGATATTTAACCATTCAGATTGCTGACAGGACATCTTGATTAAGAACATTGCAAGACAGAAAGAAGATAGAATATTAGATTTTTTTTATTTTGACAAATTCACAAGAGTATGTCTTCTAAAAGTAGCAATCTACTGAAAGCAAAGCTGAGATAAGATGGCTAATTATTTTATCTTTTCCCTGCCTACTGTATCATATTTGATACACGAATTTCTAAAGCTTCTAATTTTTTTAAAAAAATGTATACAATATGACACAATAGGTTTTTGAATAACATTAATTTGTTCATCTTTCAATTATTGTATTGGATTGAATTATATGTTCTGCCTCCAAAATAATAAATTCAGAGTTTTAGTCAAAAATAAGCATTTAAATATAATCTTACTCAGACATAATATTGGGAGATATAAAGTTACAGATACACTTTATGCAAGTAGTCCGTTAAAAAAAATCAGATATACATTACAAGCTGTCAGAGCTCATCTTACTCATCTGAACCAAAGAGTGTATCATTGCTCACTTTGGGCCTCTTAATAAAATTGCTGAGGTTTTTTTTTTTCCTCAAGTGTTGAGCAACATGATACAAAAAGTTCAGAAAGTGGTTTCATAAAACACGCCTGACTATTATTTCATATGTCAGTTTTTTAGGGTTAATAAAACGTCTGTATTACTGTATTGGATGTGGCATTTATACTGTAAAATTATCTTGGGTCAGACTAAATTAAACTCACTGTAAAGGGCACACATATCTGGCACTTCATCCCTCTTGATAAAAGGTCAAAGGAAAAGGTACTCATATGACAGCATACTACAGAGGGCATGAAGTAAAGCATAAAGGCAAAAGTTGCCCCATGACCTTTGCGCGTTTAGCGCTTCTCTCGGGTTTCAGCACGCGAATGAAACCGGCGACGCACAAGCAGCCTGACTTCTGGACAGTCTCGATTAAAAGTCCAAAAATGCGTTTTTGTAGCTACTATCGTTCTTTTTAAATCTTACTTTTTAAAGACACAGCATGAGCTAATATAGCAGAGTTTTGCTGATAAATCGTATTGATTTGACAGACCTTGAACATGCACACTGTGGCTACGTGCTGGAAATCACACACACCCATCTCATGCTTTAACCCTTGAATCACTACACGATGAGCATCATTCATTCACTCACAAAACAGGACGGCCAATCGACGAATAGCGCTATATATAGCCTCTGCGTTCATGAAAGAAACTGGTTTTAATGTTAGGACACAATTTATGCGGGACACTTCTGTCTGGTTACGGATTAATCTAACGTTAGAAGGTTACGAGCTATAGACTGATCTAGAAAACAGCTGATAAATACAAGGAGAAATAGCCTCTAAATCATATGATGCGATCTGTCAAAAGTCCGGCATGAATGTCATCTCAGGGTCAATGCAGTGGGTTGCACAACCCCTCAAAGGCCTGTTTGCACCTATGAAGAGGAAACTGAATGAAATACGCACCGGTGTCTGGGTTGAGTTTGGCGTTATTCAATGTATTGGCGAGCTCTGCGATGCTCTTTTTATCGCCGTTCAATTTCCAGTTGCCACCGACGAAAAACTTCCTGCCAGTCATGACTGCAAAGTGTTGCTTTCACCTGAAAATACTTGGTGTAGATAACACACAGAAAACCTCCGGTCGAAGAGACAGCGAGGAAGTGCGTTCCGCTTGAGTTTATATAAGGCTGGCTAATAAGCTCCGCCCCCCGGCGCTTGCCATTGGCTCAAGACAGCATGCCTGCGAAAATAAACGTCATTTCATCATAGTGGATCATAAATCCATATCCAGTTAATTTAAATTTTTTTTAAAAGATCACATAATGTGAACTGTTCTGAAAACGTTTTATTATTTTTTTTGTTTTCATTTATGACATTATGGTTACTTCTAATATCTAAACTTTGTAATGTAAATAAAATGTAACAAATGTAAATGCAAATAAGGGGGAAATACGACTTCGTTCATTTTAAAGGCTTTAATGTCTTTATTTAATTTTTTTATGGTTATTTCTATATTTCAATTTATTTATTCATTTATTGTATGTCTATCATGATGTAACTCCTTACTGTATTTGTACAATTTTGAAAAGTGGTAAAAATATATATTCATCTGCTTTCTGTAATATACTGTTCAGCAGAAATGAAAGAGAATCACATTCACATGGACTGGCGCATATTAACGGTGTGTGGGCAGCTCTGAATATTTTTAAAATATTTTTTGTTTCATAATTGCAATTCTATTATTTCTATTTATCTATTACTTTTGAAACAACCAAGTGAAATAGCAAAAACAAATCTACCATATTTAATAGAGGCCAATGGAGGGCGACATATCTTTGTTGGCAGAGATGGACTTGGAGGTGGGACTAAATTTGCATACCCACAATGCTTTTCGCCATGTCAAATATTTAAAGATGTTTTCCATCAGGTTTTAAGGTATTTTTTTTTAAAAAGAATGTTGCATGGAATTCTCTATTTATAAATAGAACAATTGTATACATTTAAATTGGTCTTCTGAATTCTTTAGAACTTGTGTTGACTCCCATCATGAAGTCACCATGATCGACATGCCTGTCTAAAGTAGAGTCTACGATTCGTTAGGCATTGCATTATAGAAATTTGCTCTTTTAGTATTTGTCCAGAAGGTTTCCTTTAAAAGGAAACCCACCTAATTGTTGATAAAAAAAAGAATGAATTATAATAAAAATATAAACTTTAAGCTTAGTACGTGCACGTTAATTATTAGAGGATTGTTATTGTTTTAGGTTTGTTTAACCCAGGTACATTTTTAGATACTTATTTTCTGGCATTAAGTAGACATAATTAATATTAATCATTTTATTACATTTAATACAATTCTACTATTCCATGACATACATACTAAATACTTAAATATAGTAAATACCGAGAATTATAACAAGCGTAATGGTGGTCAATCAATATATATATATATATATATATGCCAAAACTTTGAGCTGAAGGCGAAACAAACAATTCCTAATATACAGAGCAGAGCATACAGAGCATAAGCAAATTGTACAATACGATTCCCGTTTGCTTTAACAAACACTAGAGGACAGTATTGACACGCTGCTTTATATTTACATCAAGACAATCTTCATTGTTAAAATGAATAATCATAACTTCAGGTTATTATAGCCTCCTGAGACCCAGCTATGGAGTTTGTGCCTCTGTAGTGGACATTCTGTTTTAGTGAATATCTCTGAGACCTCACATGTCTCAGTTGTAGGTCTGGATGTCCTGTACAGAGCACATTCAGGGCTCTTTAGAGATACTAAATGTTTGGAAGGTTCACCATGACCACTCTCTCTCCTAGGTCTTTAAAGATGGCTAAATTTAATATAGTGAAAAATCTAACATCTTTATGGAAACATGATTATATTTTGTAATTGTCTTTTAAATCTGAATAATTTTCAAATTGTTTGTCATAAAGCAACATCTCAGGAAAATGTTATGGGTTTTCAAATCATTTAATACATGTGCCCTGTAGAGGACACCTAAAAGCATGTTTATTATGCATTTTGGGAGACATAACAATTGAATAGGAAAATAAATTATATATAGATTTTCTTATGAAATATTAGATATTATTATTAAAATCTGGCCAATTATTACTCCCATTATGACAATTCTTTTTTTCAACATGCTGTCCCAACAGCAACACATTAATATGCAAATTATAGATACACTGTGTTTAATGGGAAAACCAGATTATGGAAATTTTTACACACATATTGCATAAAACAAAATGGTATATCAAATCATTTTGTTATATATTTTATAACATAGTTGAGAATCATCCTTAAACAAAGTTTAGTATAAAAAAATCCTGAAACCTAAAACTGATTGGTGATTTAAAAAAAAAAATCCCATTGTTTTTGCCTTTTTGATGTCTATTCATGCCATTTTATTTTTAGAAAAACTTAGTCCGTGTCCTCTACAGAGGACATAGAATAAAATATAATTTTTCAAAAATTTTATTTTTCCATTTTTGTTTTTCTTATGCTCTAAACAATGTAATGACATGAAAAAATACTAAATTTACAAAGCTTTTTTTTGCGTGTGTGTGTGTGTGTGTGTGTGTGTGTGTGTGTGTGTGTGTTTTATCCAAACCTAAACTCACAGATTTATAACGTTTCCATTATTCTGAATGAACTATTTCATCCCCAATTCGCGGGTCATCTAGGTTCTTTGAACTGAAATGGCATAAATATTGCGCAAGGCGTTTGCGAGAGCTGAAAGTAGAGGTTGGCTGTGAATGGTGTGAGAGCTGGCGAGAGGAGGAGCAGCTGGACGGAGTTAAGGAGCGCGTGCAGATCTCACGAGCTCTTCACACTCGCGGAAACCCACCCGCAGCTACTTCCGCCCACAGTAAAGATGGCGGCTCCCTTCATGGAGAAATTAGCCGAATATTTAGGTTCATCCGAACCGGCGGTTCGATTGATTTTGTCAGTCTTAATAGGTAAGTGAACGGCGCACAAGCGAGATATTTTAGACTCTGCTGAGAGCTTGTAATGCCTGTCGTTAGGAGTCATTGAAAACGTGGACAGTTATGTAGTGGTTGTTGTACTAGAAATGTGCTTAAGTCACACAGCTGTCCACCATGCTCACAGCAGCACTAAAAACACGCTACCAACAACAACTCTCTCCATTCACACCGACTCCAGGTCGACAAGGCGAGATTTCACGGTTAACTGAACACAACTGCCGTGAATGCTCTGAGTAAACGTAGCGTGAGGCTCGTTAGAGCTTCGTCTGACTGCTGTCCTTTTATTCTGCTACTGATTTTTAGTTGTTTGACCCACAGTTAGTTGTAACTTTTCAATGCAAATGAAGTTGGGTTTCCAGTTATCAGGTTACAGGTTGATAAGAATAGGGGTGTGAGAGCAGATAGCAGGGTGATCTGTACTTTGGTCAGGTGCATTGCAGTGGACTGCTTAACCACTTCAACCAGATGAATGACTATGGGGCAGCTAAACCTGGACATAGACGATTGTTTTGGCCATTTGCATGATTTCAGTGGAAAGACTGTTACTTTACTGTGTGTTTAATGTGTCTGTAATGTGTTAAGTGTCAATGAAGTTTTAACAGTATGGATCTAGCACCTACTAAACTTATTCAGATTTTCCAGGGCTTTTTTTTTTTTTTTTGCTTGATGCCTTTGTTGATGAGTCCTTTTCTATTGTAAATCTTTACTGAATGAAATCCTGAATTGTTTTAATGTTTATTCATTCATGTATGGCAAAGCTGAAATGCAGAACTATGTGTCAGAGAATGAGGACTTCCTACAGTTAAAAGGCATCAGAGAACACTGAACAATGATTACAATGAGAATAGCATGATACATATATAAGAAAAAAAAAATTAATAACACCCAAAGTTTAAAATATTTTAACCTTTACCAGGGATGCACAATATAGTTTTCCATTTAGATTACCTTCAACTAATGCAAACTTTAAGCAGAGTTGTTATTGTTGAATAAAAGTACAACTATTAAAAACATTAAATGAAAAACTTAAAAAAAAAAATGAAAATTCAAAATGTTGACTTGGCGACTAACTGAAATAAAATAAGTTAAGGTTGAAGTGCTACACAATTATTAAAACTGAAATAAAATAAAGCTAAATAGAAATATAAAAAAACACACAAAATTATTAAAAATTAAACCTCAAAATGTAAAAAAAAAAAGCTAATGTTAAATGTATTCTATACCATGTATTAAAGTGAATATTCATTTTATCATACTGTACATTATAATATTATAATGCCTAACTTTACCTGTTGTATTAAACCATATTACTTGTATTTCTAGTGTTTTTTTGTTTGTCATTTTTAGACAAAATATTATATAATCTTAATATCTGTCAGTTAATGGTCACAATAACATGAGAATAATCATTAACTAGTCATTCATAATCATTCATAATTTTAATACTGGTACATCCTTAATTCTTTACTTTTCAGTTGTGCTTTCAGAAATGGCCACACCCTCAAAACAGATGTTACACATTCCAATCCGTCTAATGCTCTGTCAAAGCTTTCTCTGCTGTGAAGACAGTGAAGACACACCCTCAGAAGACAATTGTTTTGTGCCATAATGCATGCTGATTTGACTGTTAGGGTGCAGGGAGCATTTGTCTACAACTGCATCACATCATGTGCCTAATCTGTTTCTCTCTGTATTCCCTATAGGTTATCCCTTTGCACTGGTGTACCGGTGGTATTTCTTTCATCAATCTGCAACAGTTGTTCATCTCTTCCACGCATTCTCCGGGCTGGCACTGGCCACGTTTAATTTTGGTGAGAGAGAGAAGGAAGCAGGGAAAGAGTAAAGATCTGATAACTAGTGTCCTCACAACTGTAGCATGTTTAAGTTAGACCTACTAGCTTTTTTTAGTAACGCGCTACTGGTCATGATTACACTGATGTCAGTCTTAAGATCTATGGCCGGGCTCTTCGGCTAGCACTCAGCGGCCCGCAGTTAGTGGCTGTTGGTCCATATTTAGACTGGAGCGTTTTTACTGTAGTTCAGCTCCCCTAGTTTCCCTAATCTTGAACTTGCTCTGTTCACACACATTTGATTCTTATCTAATATGACGCATAAGCCTTGTGCATTCCCAAAACTGAACAACATCAAAGCTGGTTCTTTTTTTCTCGCCAGTCATCTTCTCAAATACAATCTGTAAATTTGTGCAAAAGTTCAAAACATTCTTCTTACTCAATAGGAGTTTTAAAAGGGAAGCTTATGATTTATTATGTAATATCATAGTTCTGTTTCAGACGTCCCCCCCCCCCTCTTATGTGGTTGATTCTTTCAAAGATATGATCTTTGGATATTTTTAAATGTTCTTTCTCAGGTTCCTAATTTGAAAACGGTTGCTGTAAAATTCTTAAAATACTATACTACTGTTTAAAAGTTTTGGGTTTTTAAGGTTTTCTGTTATGTTTTTGAAAGAAGTCTCATATTCATCAAGGCTGCATTTATTTGATCAAACAAACACAGTAATATTGTGAAATATTACAATTGAGTTTAAAATAATTCCAATATGCTGAATTGTTGAAAACAGTTGTGCTGCTTATTGTTTTTGTGGAAAATGATACATTTTTTTAGGATTCTTTAATGAAAATGAAGTTCAGAAGAACAGTATTTTATTTGAAACAGAAATATTTTTGTAGCAATGTAAAAGTCTTGTTAGATGTCCGATGATGAAGTGGCTTTGGGCCTTGTCAGATTTCCTCTTGAATAATTTGTCACTTGTTTGAATATTGAAGGTAGAGTTCTGCTCTGTAAAGTTATTGACTCTTTAGTGTCCTTGAGAATAATGGAGGGAAAATGAAGGTTATCCTGACTAACTGCTCTGCGGTCTGGTAATGATTTCCTGGTGACTGTGGCTTTGACATAAAGAAGATTGTGGCAGAGAGCCATGAGGTTTTGTTTCCATGGCGATAACCCCTGGTGATCAGAATGTAGTTAATGAGAATATGAGTGGCAGGTTGAAAAGCAAGCTAATGAAAACTGATGAGTGTTGTGTTGGGAAATGCCAAAATTAACTTGTGCTTGTATTGCTTTGATTTCTTTGTGCTGCATTCGGATCTAACAGCAGGTCTGTCTCTCTTTGTCTTTATCTGAGATATTTCTCTTTGTGTTTTCTCTCTGACTTTTTTTTTTGTTTGTTTGAAAATTCTCTCTTTCTGTCATTTTTTTTTTGAAGGGATAGTTCAGCCAAAAATGACAGTATTCTCTTTCTCAGCGTCATTCAGTTACAGTCATGTTGTTACAAACTCATAAGATCTTTCTTCAGAAGATCGCAAAGAAGATTTTTCAAAGAATGTCCAAGCCACGTTTTGGTTTTCTTCCATATAATGAAAGTGAATGGAAAACTGGGTCTCACAGGCTTACATTTACATTACGTTTACATTTATGCATTTAGCAGACGCTTTTATCCAAAGCGACTTACATTGCATTCAAGTTACAGTTTCTACATTTTATCAGCTCTTGCTTTCCCTGGGAATCGAACCCATGACCTTGGCGTTGCTAGCGCCATGCTCTACTATTTGAGCTACAGGAAAGCCATAATGTAAAATGTAAAAAAAAAAAAAAAAAAAAGGATCGTGAATGTAGTCCATACAACTTGTGCACTATATTTCAGTCATACTGAAGTCGAAGTTAAGGACTGCGTGGAGATCTCATGATTTCTTGATCTCAAGTTTTTCACTGATAATCTTCCCATCAACTTTTCATTGTTCTACAATGTTTAAAAAAGTCACAGAGTCTTCAAAAAATATTACATCTAGCACCATTGGTTTTTGCGTGTCTCAAGAGCATATCTCAAAAATGTCAAAGTTGCCGTATTTGATTTGTCAGTGAATAGCTAAATTTAAAATTTTAGTCTGTACCTTGCGGAAAATTGTCGTATGGTTTCAGAAAATGTAGAATATAGTGCACTTTCATAGACATAGAAAATATCACTTTTATTATACTTTTAATATTGTTTTTGGTATTTTGGAGTTTGACGTATGTACTCTTTAAATTTCATATATGGAAAATAGAGAGACCTTCAAAAAAGACATCACTCATTCAATAAAAAAAAATCTCCTTTTGTGTTCCACAGAAGCAAAAAAAAAAAAAAATCATACTGGTTTGAAATAGCGTGAGGTTGAGTAAATGTTAACAGAACTGTAATTTTGGCTGAAGTATTCTGTTGCATTTTGATTCTTCATAATGTTGATAAAGTGTTATATTGTTATCTCATGGTCAGGTAGCACTAGAATGCAATAACACCATCTCTCTGTCCTTCTCTCAGGGTCTCAGGTCTATCACTCCTTCTTATGCATTGTCATTCAGTTCTTTTTGCTGAGGCTGATGGGAAGGACAGTCACATGCGTTTTGAGTAGCTTTATCTTTCAGATGGTGAGACAACACACACATTCACTCACACACACACACACACACACACACACACACACACACACACACACACCTCTATATCTGTTCTTGCACTCTTGACGTGATCTCATGCATGAAATGTTGCAAGCTTATCGGTACCCTATTGGATCATTTATATAAACATGTTTAACATTGAAGTATCAGACTAATACTTCATGACTTTTCTTACTCTTATGAAGACTTACCTTACAGCCATCCTCCATCAAAAATGTTATATTTTATGTCGGGGTCACACAGAAGATTTAAAAATGTGTGCCCACTGAGTTTTGATTAGGTCAGAACAACCTAAAAGAATGTGAAGGGAAAATAAGAGCTTAATCATAAAAGTTAACATGTATATCTTTTGGGTCGCTTTGACCCCAGACGTTAAAACAGTAAAGTCAATCTCAGCAGAACCTGATGGTGTTTTTTTGTGTGTTTCTGTGTGGCTAGATATATCTGTTGATGGGTTATTACTACACAGCTACAGAGGAATATGATATCAAATGGACCATGCCTCACTGTGTCCTCACGCTCAAACTCATCGGTATGATACCTGCTTTTAATCTTCCTCATCTGTTACTCCTCACTCCTCAGAATGTATATATTTACAAATTGTTTCTTTTTAACTATTTATCACAAGACACCGAAGGTAAAAACATATGGTTTCAAACACTTACAAAATGCTTTGGTACAATAAAGGTCATATAGTATGAATAATTTTTACTTTAAGTAACTGTTAGATAACTGAAAGGAAATGTAAAATAGAGGGAAAAATGGACATACAAAATAAATATCCACCCATACAATAAATTAAAAAATGTCCTAAAAAAGTACTACAAATACATTAACAGATTTATGTACTTAATAAAAATACCCTGCAATTGTACTTTTAGTATACTAAACTGGTATACTTAAAGTCTGCTAAATTCTAACAACTAATTTTAATGCACTTTAATTGTGTGGAAGTAGTGCTGAAGTCCAACTAAAGATATACTGAAGTACAGTAGTCAACATTTTAAGTGGATCAAAAAAGTTCATCAAAGTTGTCCTAAGACAAGAACGGGTATTGTTTTGGTTTTAAGACAACTTTGAAAGGTTTGATCGATTTCAAATGTTGACTACTATATATTTGATTGTGCTTAAAAAAAAAAAAAAAAAAAGTGGAACTATTGCAAGTATATTTTAGGTAAAATTGAAATATTTTGCATTTAAAGACTGATATTATTGAAACTAGATGATAAATCTTCATCAGTAGTGACATTAAAACACATTTTAGTCTTAATAATATGCAGTGTGCACAAGTAGTACTCCAAATAAAGTTTCATTATAATTTTTATATGAGTAGTTCTTGAGCGATATGTCAGTAAATATGTTAACAGATTTGAACTATATTTAGTATTTATTAATGAACTTTAAATGTATTACTTTTTTTACTATTACTTTTTTACTATGACTTTTTGTGCTTTTTGTTAGTGTGCTCTTGTAATTACCATTGTTATTATTCTTTATTTTCTGTTTATTTGTTTTTGGTCACTATATTGTAATTTTCCATTATATAAAAGATGCATTATCACTAATATATGATCAGCATCACCTTTGTTTTTTTTCTTAACAACTAATTGTCTCTGTCAGTGGCAGAGCTCATGTTATGTCAGCACTGATGATGATTTCATTTTCTCATTGCAGGTTTAGCGCTTGATTATTATGACGGTGGAAGAGAAGAAGTGAGTGTGACTTTATGAACTGCTACTAATTTCCACCATTTCTGTCTTCCTTTGCTGTGTTTGTTCACCTGTCATCCTCCTATCATCATCTCACTCCTTTTCCTCTTCCTGCATCAATCTTTGCATTTTTATTTGAGCACAAGGACCTGATGGGAACCACAAAGTATCTTCTTCAGTTGTGTAGCAGCCGTTCTGCTAAATGACCATTATGGATAAGTGTAATGAAGCCTGGCAAGGTGAAGTGTAGTGAAAGTTCCCAGAGATGTAATTGTGTCATCTGTTAGTTCTGTACTGCAGTCATCTCACCTGTGGCTCAGATTAAACACTTCTGTCTAAATATTAATAGTAGCTGTGGCTCGACACAGTTGGCTTCTTCATGTGATGGTAAGCGGTTATATCTCTGTTGATATCTTCCTCTGTGTCAGTTACTGTAGCCACCCTAGAAAGCTGTTTCTTACTCAACTTAAAGCAATGTTTTATTGAGGGTGTAAAGATCACTGGATGACTGATAATAAGCCCTGTTTACACCTAGTATTAACATCCGTCTCAGGTAATCCCTTCACAGGTGATCAGACAGATGGTAGTCATATCTGGTCAAAGGAGACACATGATATCACTTACTGTTGATAAAGTGCAAAAAAAAAAACTGATTGGAAGAGCAAAACGAACAAAACAAGGGGTGGACCATTTCTCTAAAATATGTTTTATTTCTAGTCAGAAATGTGATGTTTCAGCACAGACCACTTGTAATCAAATCACTTGATACAGATCTGAGTACCAGGTGTAAATGAGTTCATACACTCTGCTTTGTTCACTAGCATGACTATAGCACATTCAGAATTGAAAGCATTTTGCCTGTAATGAATCCCACATTTTTGCATGAGTAGTTCTGGAGAACAAACTGTCTGAATTACACTACTGTACAAAAGTTTGAGGCCAGTATGAATTTTTTATTTTTTTTAAAGAAAATAGTACTTTTATTCAGCAAGGATGCATTAAAAGGATAGTTTGCCCAAAAATTAAAATTCTGTCAGTAATTGCTCATCCTCATGTCGTTCCGTTCATCTTCGGAACACAAATTAAGATATTTTTGATGAAATCTGAGAGCTTTCTGACCCTGCATAGACAACAACACAACTGAAACGTTCAAGGCCCAGAAAGGTAGTAAGGACATTGTTAAAATAGTCCATGTGACATCAGTGGTTCATCAATCATGATACTCTCGAGAATTCGTCGAAGACTGACACGTAAGAGAAGAAATTATCATTGTTTTTGTTTTCTTTGTGCTCAAAAAGTATTCTCATAGCTTCATAATATTACACAGTTGAACCACTGATGTCACATGAACAATTTTAACGATGTCCACCTTTCTGGACCTTGAACAGATTTTCCTGTGTTTTGATAGAAATGAATGTTGCCTTCTTTGAAAAACAAAACAAAATCTTACCAACTCCAAACGTTTAAATGGTAGTGTATATGTGTTATCTTTTAATTTCCCAGCCCCTCCCTTTTAATTCATTGACTCATTTTCTTTATCTAACAGTCTCAGCTGAGCGCAGACCAGAAGAAGTCTGCCCTCAACTCTACACCGTCTTTGTTGGAGGTTTTTGGTTTCTCATACTTCTATGGAGGCTTCCTGGTAGGGCCTCAGTTCACACTGCGAAACTACCAGCATCTGGTGTCACGAGAGATGTCCGATGTTCCTGGACAACCACCCAATAGGTGAGTGCACAATTTCACACACTAACAGCCAGCTCAGCCAGATTCTGTCAAACCAATGATTTTACCTCCTGTAAACAGTTGTTTCTTAGCTTTTAGTGGACACTTTTCATCCGAAGTGATTTGCAGGATTCATTTGTCCATTACAAGGACAGTTCCTGTCTTGTGACATTTACTTGCTTAAGGGCACCGTGATAATGAACAAGTCTTAGTAACTCTTTGTGTTCTTGCAACATGCCTAATCTTTTTTTATCTTTATCCATTAAGCTATAGACAATCATATAGGCACTGGATGCTCTGATGTTTTTGGCTGGCTGCACAACTGGCCCTAGAGTTAGAAAATCTAATTACGAATGAGATGTATTTCTCGTATAAATAAGATATTTCATTTTGAAAATAAATTAGTTTTCTTTCTGCTGAAAATGAACATTCTGTATTTTGTTGTTTGTATAGGAATTGCAGCAGTGCATAATACATCATATCATATGAGGAAGATAAATGATTAACAATGCATGAAAAGTCAATCAAAATGCTGACACTTTTTGACACGCTTTTTCACATCATTTTTGTTTTATTATATCCCTGTATGTGAGCAGAGAGCAATACAAAGGACAGTAAAACTCACAATGACATTATGCAGAAAAATAACAGTCTTTGCTCCCATTGTTAGTCACCACACATAGCGTCTCTGATATTTACATAAAGTTAAGCTTTTCTCAACTTTGTTGAGTTGCCGGTGCACACACATCATGACTCCAGTTGTCGCTGTTGTTGGAAATTGAAAATGAATGATATGTTTTGTCACAAATGCAAGTTATTGTCAGTGTGAACAAGGTTTCGGCAGCACTGTTTTGACAACTTAACCAGTACTGTTAAGGCCCATTATACTACTTATTATAGTCCTCTGTTAATTAACAATTTAATCTAATAAATGTTTGCTGTCCTTGCAGTGTGGTTCCAGCAATGAAGCGATTTGGTTTAGGTCTGATCACTCTATCGGTCTTTGCGATAGGTGGGCCACACTACTCAGATAGTTACTTCTTAACAGATGAGTTTGAGGTAAGTGAATTGGTGGATTGTGACTGAACATACACAGAGTCACAAAATCAACAGCCTTGTACCTGAATCTCGTGAGCTGCCACTTGTTTTTGTTCTGGGATCTTTTTAGTGTGGTCCTGATGTCACACAGACTCCCAGTCTGAATAAGAGCGCTCTTTAAGTCTGTCAGTTACAGTCTTGGCACCTATTTATATTTTCTTGGAAATGGAAAACAGTTGCTGCAAGTCAAATAACAGCATTTTGACTGCTGTGGAGGAGGGAGTTAAAATGAGCTCACACAGAGTGAAAAATGTTGAAAATGAGTCATTGTTACAGGTGTTGAGATATACCCGACACTCAGTTGTATTAATTTAATCTATTTAGCTTATCAAATGTCAGTTAATACATTTCAGAAATCATTCAAGCAGTGAGCCAAAACTGTAGCTTGCACTACCTGTTACATGCCTATAGATTGTGCGACTTAAATACTCTTGTCTTGTGTGGGATCTAATCGTGTGTGGGAACGTTTCACAACAAACGTTCAGTGCAAACAGTGTGATAGTGTGTTGAAGTACCACAATCACATTGTAATGCACTATACTCTCATTGCATATTGTAATTTGGTGTATTTTATAAACATTACAATAAAGTTTTATTGGATATTCATATCCATATCCATATTTTCTATTCATTATCATTAACAATAATAAAAAATATTCATTTAAACTAATTGTTTATACTAAACTAAACCTAAAAACATTTATTGATTTAACACTGCTATAGTACTCAGTAGAAAACCAATGCTGTGAATTTAAAACGGGTAAATGTCTTCCAAATAATATTTTAATAATTTCTTTTTACTTTCGTACAATGAGAATATCATTTAATTATTTATTTTAGTTGCTTGTTTTTTTTAATCATATATTTCAAATTTTGGAATTACATTTTTAACACATTGCCTTTATACAGTAATATCATATTATTTTTCTCAAACATAATTGCATCTTCTTGCCAAATATATAATGTAATGTAGTTGTCTTTATATCTTAAGAAGTGGGTCCCTTGCAAGGAGATCATTGTATTTAATTGCTAATTTAATAATTTGTTATTCTGATTGTCAAACAACTCTGAAAAGTCTTTGAAATCCTTATTCATTGTCGTTATTTGAACCCCTTTTTGCAGACACTCACAGAAATAATTTGCTTACTGATCAGGTGCGAGATTCATGCAACATTACTGCTGTTTGCCATTTGCTTTTTACTTTCTTACTTAAGAGAATAACTTTCCCCAAAAATTAATCTTAAACAATTTTTTTCTTAAACAAGTTTTTTTCCTTAAAACTGCAGTCCGTAACTTTTTTTTTTTTGGTTAAAAATGATCCAAAATCAATATTTGAGCAAGTACATAACCAGTCAGTGTTGAAAACTGTTGCCTTACTTTAGCCCGATTCACAACGGTAAGCTTATAATAATATTTTCTAATTTGAATGGTACTGGTAGGAATTCACGGGAAATTCGAGCATGCTGCCGCGTCATTACGTCACATCTGTAAACATAAAGAAGGAGTCCCGGCTAGTAGGCTATTTCATGTGAGGACCCTGCAGGTGGCGGATCATTTATAGCCTTTTCTCACAGCAGCTGGAATAATTTAATTTATTATTTTGATGGCGGATTGTAATCTAGAAAGGATTATGTGTTTATGAAACACATGTGACTGAAATTAAATTATATTCCGGTTTTAAATGGGTATCTGGTTACAGATAGCCTATGTGGGATTACACAAGTTTTGTCATTTAAAGAGAACCAGTTCAAAGGAAGAATAATTAGCATTTTGGATTAAAAGAATTTCTTTAAATGAAATTCGAATGGTATGACAATTAGAAATTAGACTGTACAGAAATTTAAATCTACATTTAACGCTAATACACACTACATACACGCAATGCTGATGTTGTTAACATAAACAATTTGAGAAAAAAGTATAACAGTAATAATAATTTGCACGTTTGAGGTGATATGAGCTATCTGATCGTTAGATTAAATCACCATTGATAGCGCAATTTATTGTAATGCTTTTTTCCTCATTTTGTTAGAACAAAAGTGGCAGAATTGTTACTTACTGTTCAGATGACAATATCCGGTGAAAATTCTTATTTGGATCATATATTCCAAGACGTAGGCTAGAATCTGTGATTCCTGAGTACAGTATCCACACCGGTGCGGTGATTGGCAGTCACACATTCACTTCAAAAAACATTAGATTCATCCGCGCGCTGAGGAGCTGTGCCGGTGCACAATCCACGCGAGGAAGATAATTGCGCAAATAGCTGCAGTTGCAGCTTTTCAAACAGAGATGGTGACAAAGAGGCAAAACTTACGGACTGCAGCTTTAAGAAAAAACTTTCAAATCCTTGAAAAGAATCTTCTTAAATTAAAATAACATCATAAAATGGATAACCACCAATTTGTCTTCAATCACCAAAAATAAGATTTTTAATTAATTGGCTTGTTTCCAATTAATTGTTGTAAGTAAACACTAGCTACATATTATGATTAGGGATGTGTAACAATTATTGGTCATGATTATGTGTGACGCAACTTTTTGCTGAATTTGCGAAGTAAATATTTGACAAGTTTTTTAAAAATTCTTCCAAATTTGCACTTAGGAACATTCTTATGAACTTCTTAGAATGTATGAAATGTCTTAAATTCATTCTCAAGATTTTTATGAATCCGGCCCTTGAATGTAAATTAAAAGGAAAACATAATACTTTTGGAATGTTTTTGTGAGCCAAAATCATGTTAAAAATGAAATAAGACTTAACTTTTCATAATTCATTGGAAGTAATTTATTTCTTCTCATCCTTTGTTTTAATCTGTGATTCAGGCACATCCATTCTGGTACAAGTGTGTGTACATCCTAGTGTGGGTGAAAATAAACCTGTATAAGTACATCAGCTGCTGGCTAATCACGGTGAGTAAACAGCACAAGCACAATCCCCCATTAAGAGCAGACATGCGGTAATTGAGAGTCATTACATTTCATGCTGTGAACCCTGTCAATGTATCTTTATTATCTTCTTGGAGAGGTGTTAGCTGTATAATAAGGCAATTACAAACAAGACGTGGCCCTCTTTTTCTAGTTAAGAATGTGAATCTGACTACTAGACGTGCAAATCTAGCCACACCTGTTCAGCTTGAGGGGATGTAGAACAGGTTTTCAGCCTTAAAACTGTCTATAGATTGTGATTTGTAGGTGTGTTTGCATTTTTTTGATTGTTTGACATAGTCCTTTCTTTGTCCTAGAATTTTCGTTGACATTCAGTGACTCAAACAAGTTAAACTAAAAATGTCTGTATGTCATTATCTTTATATATACACACACACACACACACACACACACACACATATATATATCTATCTATCTATCTATATCTATCTATATATCTATATTAGTGCTGGGCAATGATTAATCGTATATATATATATATATAGACACATACAGTATATATTTAGAAAATATTTACATGTATATATTTATATTCATATAATTTATATTATATATAAATATATTTAATATATAAACATAACATTTTTCTTAAATGTATACATGCATGTATGTGTATTTAAATATGCATAATAAATGTACACAGTACACACACACACACATATATGTGTGTGTGTGTGTATATATATATGTATATGTGTGTGTGTATATATATATATATATATATATATATATATATATATATATATATATATATACATATATATATATATATATATACACACACACATACATACACTATATATATATATATATATATATATATATATATATATATATATATATATATATATATACACATACATACACACACACACACACACACACACACACACAGAGACAGTGGAGAAAAAAATTATTTGACCTCCTGCTGATTTTGTGCGTTTGCCCACTGACAAAGAAATGATCAGTCTATAATTTTAATGGTAGATTTATTTGAACAGTGTAATAATAACAGAATAACAAGAAAAAAATCCAGAAAAACGCATTTCAAAAAAGTTATGAATTGATTTGCATTTTAATGAGTCAAATAAGTATTTGACCACTTCGCAAAACATGACTTAGTACTTGGTGGCAAAACTCTTGTTCGCAATCACAGAGGTCAGACGTTTCTTGTAGTTGGCCACCAGGTTTGCACACATCTCAGGAGGGATTTTGTCCCACTCCTCTTTGCAGATCCTCTCCAAGTCATTAAGGTTTCGAGGCTGACTTTTGGCAACTCGAACCTTCAGCTCCCTCCACAGATTTTCAATGGGATTAAATGGTGTAATGCAATGTGTTTATGCGGTTTAAGGTTCAAAAAACACATTATTTTCCACATACTGTACATTATTGTTGCTCCTCTATGTCCCGCCTTTCTGAAACACGCCGATTTTTACAAAGCTCATCATTCTGAGAAGCGAGGCGTGCTCTGATTGGCCAGCTATCCACAGGGTGTCCACGGGTCCTTAAAAAGTCTTAAAATATCTTAAATAACGTTTTCATAATAAAAGGCCTTAAGTCTTAAAATGTCTTAAATTAAGATTCAATGGGTCTTAAATATTTTTGGTCACATTACCGCTAAAATATATTTTTCAGTCTGACGGACCCAGTGACTGTTTACAATCATTGGACAGACCGAAGATTTTTTTTTCTTCCCCCGCGCGTAGTTACTTCGTCATCAGAGAGAATTGCAGAAACAGAATTCAAGTCGAACTACCTTCTTTTTTTTATATAATGTTCTCAATAATAATATAGGTCGAGCTACAGCTAGCTGACCAGCCTTTTAACTAGTTTAAAATGTTTTGTGTTTTTTTTTTTACTTGCCCGACCAGACCAATAGCCTGATTAAAATTTAAGTGACAAAAAAATAACCAGCGAATCATCGAAATGCGAGAATGATTATTCTGATTTTATTACATTCAGTGTAAACAGCGATTGATATTTTGGATAGTGTATTTCTGTTATCAAGGTCGCGCTCTTGAGGCTCACGCTGCCTGTCTCTTTGTGAGAGACGTCTACACAAATGAGCAACAACAAACATAAAGTAGTCTTGCGTAGTCAGACCTTCAGACTGACGGCAGCTTTCATTGGCCAAGGCCCGCCCATGAGGCCGTTTGACCCACATGTCAAACAACCAATCACAGTTCGTTTCGTTCAGCGTCACGTTTCGGGGCGTGGAAATGTCGCCACAATAACAGTGTGTAAAACTCTCAGACACATTTTAAAGATTCTATGCCGTGAACTTTGAATATTTCACATACTTTTGAAAATCCAGCGTTTAGTTGATCCTAATAAGCGCTCATCGTCACAGTTATAAACACGACGGCTTTCTTCTTTCGTGAGGGGGTTTGGCGTCACGGCATCTTTGTTTCCAGGAGGAACGTTAAAGAACGCGACGCACACATCTCCCGGAAATCCTGTATAATTCAACCAATCCAATGACAACTTTGAAACTCCTGAAGTGTTTCCACTTTTGTGTGCCATATGCATCAGACGTTCAGCCAGCGGTCCATGGGCGTAACGTCTGAGGCTGAGACTAAACATAAAGAAACTCAGAAGAAACACACTGAGGTATAAATTCAAAATGCTTAGTTTATTCATAAAATGATGTAGTTAAATGACATACAATGCCATGCGAAAGTATTCACACCCCTTCATTTTTTTTTTTTTTCCATGTTGCTGCCTTATGTTAAACTCCTTTAAATTACTTTTTTTGCCCACATCTACACTGCGTACACCATATTGACAAAGCAAAAACAGAATTGTCACAACTTCGTAAATTTATTAAAAAATAAAAAACTGAAATAAGTACATTGCATAAGTATCCATACCCTTAACTAAATATATAGCTGAAGTACCTTTACAGCCTCAAGCCTTTTTTGTTTGATGCGACAAGCTTTGCTCATCAGCATTTGACAATTATCTGTCATTCTTCTCCTCACCTCTTCAGCTCTCAAGCTCTGTCAGGTTGGACGGGGGCAGATGCAAATTTTCATGTTTCTCCAGAAATATTTGATTGGGTTCAAGCTCAGGCTGTGGCTGGGCCACTCAAGGACATTCACAGAGTTGTCTATAAACCACTCTTGCTGTGCGTTTAGGTCCATTGTCCTGTTGGAAGGTGAACCTTCTGCCCAGTCTGAGGTTCTGAATGCTCTGGTTTTCATTAAGGCTATCTCAACATTTTGGTGCATTGAGCTTCTCTCCTACTCTGACGAGTCCCTCAGTCCCTGCCGCTGAAAAACAGCCCCACAGCATGAGGCTGCTACCATCACACTTTACTTTTGGGATGGTACTCTGCAGGTGATGAGCAGTGCCTGGTTTGCTTCAAACATGATGCTTGGAATTGAGGTTCATCAAACCATAGAATCTTGTTTCTCACAGTCTGAGGGTCGTTTAGGTGCTTTTTTGCATATTCTAAGTGTGTTTTCATGTGTCTACACTGAAGAGAGAATTGAGTCTTGCCACACCGGCATAAAGCCCAGATCGGTGTAGTGTTGCAGTGATGTTTATCCTTCTGTAGGTTTCTCCTGTCTCCACATATGATCATGGAGCTCAACTAGAGTGACCATCAGGTTCTTGGTCACCACACCAACCAAAGCCCTTCTCTATCAATTGGTCAGTTTGGCCAGGAGACCAGCTCGAGGAAGAGTCCTGGTTGTTTCAAACTTTGTCCATTAAGGGTAACAGAGACTACATGCTTCTGTGAACCTTCAGTGAAGCAGAATTTTTTTTCTCAACTCTTCCCCAGATGTGTGGCTTGACGCAACCCTGTTTCTGAGCTCTACGGGCAGTTCTTTTGACGTCAGGGCTTGGTTTTTGCTCTGATATGCATTATCAGCTGTTAAACCTTTTATTAAGACTTGTGCCTTTCCAAATCATACCCATTCAATTGAATTTGCCACAGGTTAACTCCACTCAAAGTGTAGTAACATCTACAAGCAATATGAATGCTCCGGAGCTAAATTCCAGCTGTCCCAGATTACTTACGCAATGGAATCATTTAAGTTTTTTATTTTTAATAAATTTGCGAAGATGTTAAAAACCTGTTTTTTGCTTTACCATTATGGTGTATGGAGTATAGATTGATGTGAAAAAATAGTAATTTAAAAGCAGTTTAACATAAGGCAGCAACATAACAAAACGTGAAAAAAACGTGAATGTTGTTACTAATGCTCAAATAGTGTTTAAAAAGCTTATTTTTCAGGCTAGACCAGCTAATGCGCATGCGCAGTCACAACGTGCTTATGACTGCACATGCGCATTGGCTGGCCTAGCCTCAGGTTTCTATGAGAAATAATTAAAATAAAACACTTACTAAAAATGATTAAATGTTTTTATTTACCCGCATGCCATGTGACCATTAATCAATTGGTGAATAAGGTTTAGATGACAAAAAGTTTTGGTATGCCTGCATTACATGTAAATAAGAAATAACGTGAATATGTGCATTTTAATGAGTTTGAAAGACAAAAGCCTTTCAAAGACATAATAATACATGGTTAAAAATCCTACAGAGTGATAATTCAAATGAAACTGAATGTGTTCATCAGCAGTTGATGCAATGTTGGAACCCTTCTTAAACCTAAAATGATTTTTGTAAATCCAGTGGTCAAATGCTGTGTCACCACCTGACTAATGACTAGTCTATGTGTGAATGTCCACAAAACCGGACTTTCTTAATGTATATAATCGGTAGGCTATTTTAGAAAGAAAAATTTAAAAGATGAAAAATAAAAATTAGATAGAATCAATGAATTATGAATAATTTATTGCTATTGTGTGAATAATATGTAATCATGTAATCCATAAAAAAAAAGTAACTGTAGTCTGATTACGAGTATTTTAAAATATAACTTACTCTAATTACAAGTACTTAATCTTTGGAATCTGATTACGTAGTCCAGATTACATGTAATCAGTTACTACCCAACTCTGCATATATGTATGTAATATAATGTGTTTTCCCACTACGGGTTTAGGTCTTAAATTTCATGGTATTAATTAATATTCATTTCATGGTATTTAAAAAGGTCTTTAAAAAGTCTTAAATTTAACTTGTTCATATCTGCAGAAACCCTGTATCCAGTGCGTTGTGATTGGCCGAATACCTCAACCGTGAGACGGAAATGTTACGCCCACTTACCGTATTGTGATACAAATGAGGCATTTGTTGCATCCAGTGGGGACATAATTACTGATTATAATGACTTATACTGTCTTTTTATGTGTCGCATTGCATCGCGCAATGTAAACATTACAATGTTTGCAAATGTCTGCATGTCTTTGTGATCGGAGAAACGACAAACAAGCACTACTCTACACAGCTCAAAGCTCGCGTTTGAATAGTCAGTGGGAAATTCTTTAAATATGAAAACATACTTATAGGCTGTGAGTCAGAAGTGCCAGACTGTCCTTGCAAAGTTGGAATTGCCCCACTTTATAGAAACAGTCTTTGAGCACAGCTGGCAGGCTACTCCCAGGTTCAGGAAATAGTCCTCTGTAAAATATGCTCCACACACTCGAATATTTGGGTTGAACTGTTCTGGAACAGTGTTGTAAATACAATTTCCATTGATTTCTGGTTGTGTCCTCTTTTGGAAGCCCAAACAAAGTAGTTTCGCTTTCACAACGAAACACAGCGTCTCCAGGACATGGTGCCGGCTGCAGCAACAATACTACAGTGAGAATAAAAATCATGCCCTCTTTCTTTGCGTGTATGTTTGGGCGGTGTTTTGCAAATCTCCCCACACTGTGATGTAGACATGTGGGGGCGTATTTGAATGAGCCTCTTTAGGAGGGTGTGGACAAGTCTTAACTTTTATAAAGAATATCTCTTTGGTTTTGAGACTTTAGTCTTTGCAACTTCAGGGATCTTATCTGTGCACAAACAGCTTGTAACACTCCAAAGAGAAAAGAAAACTTGAAATCGCATCATATGACCCCTTTAAGGTCTGGAGACTGGCTAGGCCACTCCAGGACCTTAATGTGCTTCTTCTTGAGCCACTCCTTTGTTGCCTTGGCCGTGTGCTTTGGGTCATTGTCATGCTGGAATACCCATCCACGACCCATTTTCAATGCCCTGGCTGGCTTCAATGCCCTGGCCCTGATGGTACATGGCCCTGTCCATCGTCCCTTTGATGCCGTGCAGTTGTCCTGTCCCCATAGCAGAAAAACGCCCCCAAAGCATAATGTTTCCACCTCCATGTTTGACGGTGGGGATGGTGTTCTTGGGGTCATAGGCAGCATTCCTCCTCCTCTAAACACGGCAAGTTGAGTTGATGCCAAAGAGCTCGATTTTGGTCTCATCTGACCACAACACTTTCACCCAGTTCTCCTCTGAATCATTGGCAAACTTCAGACAGGCCTGTACATGTGCTTTCTTGAGCAGGGGGACCTTGTGGGCACTGCAGGATTTCAGTCCTTCACGGTGTAGTGTGTTACCAATTGTTTTCTTGGTGACTATGGTCCCAGCTGCTTTGAGATCATTGACAAGATCCTCCCGTGTAGTTTTGGGCTGATTCCTCACCATTCTCATGATCATTGAAACTCCATGAGGTGAGATCTTGGATGGAGCCCCAGTCCGAGGGAGATTGACAGTTATTTTGTGTTTCTTCCATTTGCGAATAATCGCACCAACTGTTGTCACCTTCTCACCAAGCTGCTTGGCGATGGTCTTGTAGCCCATTCCAGCCTTGTGTAGGTCAACAATCTTGCCCCTGACATCCTTGGACAGATCTTTGGTCTTGGCCATGGTGGAGAGTTTGGAATCTGATTGATTGATTGCTTCTGTGGACAGGTGTCTTTTATACAGCCAGAAATCTTGCTGATTGATAGGGGATCAAATACTTATTTGACTCATTAAAATGCAAATCAATTTATAACTTTTTTTGAAATGCGTTTTTCTGGATTTTTGTTTTTTGTTATTCTGTCTCTCACTGTTCAAATAAACCTACCATTAAAAATTATAGACTGATCAATTCTTTGTCAGTGGGCAAACGTACAAATCAAATAATGTCCACCCCCCACCCCCCCAGGCAGGTTTTATTTTACAGATAAAATAAACCAAAAAAAAAGAGATTTAACTCAGACTAAAAGTCAAAAATTATTAAATGCCCATGAGAAGGATACAATACTAATGCAGTAATAGAATTTGCAAAGTTAGGGCATGACCATTGGGCAGCGAAATGCTCATTGGGTCAGCCGAGTCAGAAAAAAACAGGTGGAGAAGAAAAAACACGTTAACTGCAAAAGAATTAAGAATTAAGGTGAAGAATTAGGCGAGAAACCATCAGGAACCATTTAGTCTCCAGCGCCACCATTTTCCAGAACTGCAACCTTCCTGGAGTCTCCACAAGTGCAATGTGTCAGGTTCTCAGAGACATTGCTTGGGTTAAAAATCCTAAAAAATGACCCTCACTTAATAAGAATAACATGCTGAAGTGTTGTGAAATACATTAAGACTGATTTTTCATAGGCTTTATAGACAGATACGTTTTGAGTGACTCTTGAAGGACCAGCACCACATCCTCTTGTACCACTGTTTGAAGAATTTATCTTCCAGAATCTGGCAGTAAGTTTTAGGAGCTCATATTAGTCAATCTCTGCAAGATAGACTTTTCAGCATAGGAGATTGACTAAAAATGAGCTCCTAAAACGTACTGCCAGATTGTGGAAGATAAATTCTTCAAACAGTGGTACAAGAGGATGTGGTGCTGGTCCTTCAAGAGTCACTCAAAACTTTATATCTGTCCATAAAGCCTATGAAAAATCAGTCTTAATGTATTTCACAACACCTTCAGCATGTTATTCTTATTAAGTGAGGATCAATTTTTTTTAAAGATTTTTTACCCAAGCAAAGCCCTGAGAACCTGACACGTTGCACTTGTGGAGACTCCAGGAAGGTTGCAGTCTTGGAAAATGGTGGCGCTGGAGACTAAACGGTTCCTGATGGTTTCTCACCTAATTCTTCACCTTAATTCTTAATTCTTTTGCAATTAAAATGTGTCTTTTCTTCTCCACCTGTTTTTTCTGACTCTGCTGACCCAATTCTTGACTTTTAGTCTGAGTTAAATCTCTTTTTTTGGCTCATTTTATCTGTAAAAGAAAAGCTGCCTAATAATTCGGCACACCTGAATATAAGGAGTTTTTTTTACTTCCAGCCTTCATGGACAATTATATATCACTTATATATGATTAAATACAAAGTCAATAGTAGTTATTAAGATTGATGTGGTTTGGGATTGGTAAAATGTTCTTGGAAAAAAATATAACCAGAATATCAACTTGCCTAATAATTCGGCACACGGTATGTATGTGTGTATGTATGTGTGTGTAATATATATATATATATATATATATATATATATATATATATATATATATATATATATATATATACACATATACACACATATACACACAGTGGGGCAAAAAAGTATTTAGTCAGCCTCCAATTGTGCAAGTTCTCCCACTTAAAAAGATGAGAGAGGCCTGTAATTTTCATCATAGGTATACCTCAACTATGAGAGACAAAATGAGAAAAAAAAATCCACAAAAGGTGAATTCCTCGGTAAAATAAGTATTTGGTCACCTACAAACAAGCAAGATTTCTGGCTCTCACAGACCTGTAACTTCTTCTTTAAGAGGCTCCTCTGTCCTCCACTCGTTACCTGTATTAATGGCATCTGTTTGCAACCTCAAACAGTCCAACTCCAAACTCCACCATGGCCAAGACCAAAGAGCTGTCAAAGGACACCAGAAACAAAATTGTAGACCTGCACCAGGCTGGGAAGACTGAATCTGCAATAGGTAAGCAGCTTGGTGTGAAGAAATCAACTGTGGGAGCAATTATTAGAAAATGGAAGACATACAAGACCACTGATAATCTCCCTCGATCTGGGGCTCCACGCAAGATCTCACCCCGTGGGGTCAAAATGATCACAAGAACTGTGAGCAAAAATCCCAGAACCACACGGGGGGACCTAGTGAATGACCTGCAGAGAGCTGGGACCAAAGTAACAAAGGCTAACATCAGTAACACACTGCGCCGCCAGGGACTCAAATCCTGCAGTGCCAGACGTGTCCCCCTGCTTAAGCCAGTACATGTCCGGGCCCAACTGAAGTTTGCTAGAGAGCATTTGGATGATCCAGAAGAGGATTGGGAAAATGTCATATAGTCAGATGAAACCAAAATAGAACTTTTTGGTAAAAACTCAACTTGTCGTGTTTGGAGGAGAAAGAATGCTGAGTTGCATCCAAAGAACACCATACCTACTGTGAAGCATGGGGGTGGAAACATCATGCTTTGGGGCTGTTTTTCTGCAAAGGGACCAGGACGACTGATCCGTGTAAACAAAAGAATGAATGGGGCCATGTATCGTGAGATTTTGAGTGAAAACCTCCTTCCATCAGCAAGGGCATTGAAGATGAAACGTGGCTGGGTCTTTCAGCATGACAGTGATCACAAACACACCGCCCGGGCAACGAAGGAGTGGCTTCGTAAGAAGCATTTCAAGGTCCTGGAGTGGCCTAGCCAGTCTCCAGATCTCAACCCCATCGAAAATCTTTGGAGGGAGTTGAAAGCCCCCAAAACATTACTGCTCTAGAGGAGATCTGCATGGAGGAATGGGACAAAATACCAGCAACAGTGTGTGAAAACCTTGTGAAGACTTACAGAAAACGTTTGACCTCTGTCATTGCCAACAAAGGGTATATAACAAAGTATTGAGATGAAATTTTGTAATTGACCAAATACTTATTTTCCACCATAATTTGCAAATAAATTCTTTAAAAATCCTACAATGTGATTTTCTGGATTTTTTTTTTTCTCATTTTGTCTCTCATAGTTGAGGTATACCTATGATGAAAATTACAGGCCTCTCTCATCTTTTTAAGTGGGAGAACTTGCACAATTGGTGGCTGACTAAATACTTTTTTGCCCCACTGTGTGTGTGTGTGTGTGTGTGTATATATATATATATATATATATATATATATATATATATATATATATATTATAATGTAATATAATGTAGTATAATATAATATAATATAATATAATATAAAAGTATAATAAATTAATTTTAAACAGTCTGCTATGTTATCTGTGTAATGATTTCAAAGAAAATGTTATGATTATTTTTTAAATATGTGTGACTGAAGTGTCCAGAATCGCTGAATACAGATTTCTGTCTCATATATTTATATTGATATATTTATGCTTAGGAAGGTGTGTGTGTACTCTCTGGGCTGGGCTATAATGGGAAGAACGAAAAAGGGGAGCACCAATGGGATGCCTGTGCAAATGTGAGGCTGTGGCTATTTGAGACCACACCGCTTTTCACAGGAACCATCAGTTCTTTCAACATCAACACAAATGCTTGGGTTGCCAGGTATGCACATGCTTTTGTAAATTTGACATTTACTGCAATCAGAGTCTTTCAAAAATCTTTTTTCTTAATGTATGTGTCAATTAATTTTCTCTTAATTTCTCTTTTCTTTCCGCCCTTCTTCTTCGGTACAGGCATGTGTTTAAGAGGCTGAGGTTTTTGGGTAACAAGTTGTTATCTCAAATGTTCACATTGTTATTCCTGGCGATCTGGCACGGCTTGCACTCGGGGTACCTCATCTGCTTCTCCTTGGAGTTCATCATTGTCAATGTGGAGAGACAGGTAACCATGGCAACATTGCTATACCAGATATGAGGTGTGAAGTTGTTTAGAATCAAGAAGACTGAAGTCTTTGAGTCACATACTTTCATGCCAACCGAAGGCAGATCTGAAAGTCTACAGCTTTGAAGAGAGAGTGTTTCTGAGTTTAGTAACTCACTAAGAATTTATTTGAAATAATAGTCTTGCTGTTATGTTAGGGATGGAGCAAAACTAACTGCACTGTATAATCCTTATAGATCAGTAGTAAGGTTATCAAATATGAAATATATCTTGAACGGCTTACACAGAGTGTATATATATATATATATATATATATATATATATATATATATATATATATATATATATATATATATATATATATATATATATATATATATTAGTGCTGTCAAAGTTAACGCGTTAATAACGCGTTAACGCAAATTCATTTTAACGGCACTAATGTTATTAACGCAGTGCGCATTTTCTGTTTGACCCGTGGCCTAACCCGTACTACTATAGTTGGGGAAATGGAAATGGATGGAGATGATGACCGTGTTGCCAACTTAGCGACTTTTCAGACCACTTTAGCAACCTTTTTTTTTTTTCTTTTTTTTCAAAAAGCGCCTAGCGACCAATCTTTATAGGGTTTGCCCAAACCTTATTTAGCTTCTGAGACTCGCCGGTACTGCCGCACGAGCGCGAGGTCTCTCTTTCCCACTGCGTACACACCTCTTTTTCTCTCCCTCCGCGTCTGCTCTGTTCAGCGCGCGGATGAGAGGAGCAGCGCTTTCAGTTAAAACAGATATTATGTTGCTTCTCTAATTTAACATGCAAGTATAGCCGAAATCACAGCACAGCTATTGTCTTTATCTTATGTTTAGGCTATTTGATTTTATCAGACGATGGCTGGATTATAAATCAGGATTTTTGTGCAGATTAACATCTTGGAAGGGAGAGCTGGTTATTTAGTCCTATGGGTCGTGTTTCAATCATTATTTCATATTCATTCCGTTGTCTGACAACAGAAACAGTAAAATATATCAATGAAAACAGTTTTATTGAGAATTTAGCTGCATCAAAATACAGTATGTGGGCACAGAGAGGCAAACAAATGTAATAATAAATAATAAATGTACGTTGCATGTTCAGAAGAAGTGAGATGCCCTGTCATGCGGAAATGTAAACAGGTTTGTGTAAGTAAATTGCTCAGTGCAAAGAAAGAGAAGTAATGGGAACCTGGTATTTTTTTTTTTCATGTGTTTAATAGACATAAGCAAGTTCTTTGAAACACATCTATGATCTTTGAAACATGTCTAGTCTTCAGGCTCTGTTAACTGTGGTTTCACTAATAATAAACATATATTGCATAAAGCATCCATATTTGTCATTGCCCATGTTGATTAGAGTATTTAAAATATGAAAAGTATTAATTTAAGGTACATTTAGAACAGATAAAAATATGCGATTAAATCGTGATTAATCGCGAGTTAACTCATGACAATCATGTGATTAATCGTGATTAAATATTTTAATCGACTGACAGCCCTAATATATAAGCAATAAGGTTCGAGAGGCCGTGCTTTATCCTGAATAAATCACGGCTGAAGGGCGTTGTTAAGGCCCGTTCACACCAAGCACGATAACTATAAAGATAACAATAAAGGCACAAAGAAACGATATCGTTGGAATCACTTTCAGAATGATTTTTTCCAGCTGATAAACGATACAAACATTGACAGCCAATCAGAATCCATCCTGCTATAACGAGCTTGAGAATTTAAAGCGCCAGACGCGTGTGCGCTTAGATATACAAACGATATCGTCCGCTGGTGTGGATGCTAATATCGTTATCTTTATAGTTATCTTTATAGCTATCATTCTTAGTGCGAACGGGGCTTTAGGCACGACGCGAAGCAGATAAAAATAGTAAATTAAAAAAAATTGTAAAACCAAAAATTTATGTTTTGAAATGTTACTTTTTTGAAGGAAGTTCATTAAATGCTGTCCTTACGCTAAAAAATAGTTCCTTACAGCAACAGTAAACGGCAAGAGAATGTTCCGAACATGCCTCTCATCTAATGGAGCTTAAATAAAAACAGAGAGGTTTTGTCATCGGCTGTGTCGTTTATTTTTTTAACACCATTTATGATATTTTCTCATCAACATCTGCTTATCTCTCAGCATGAGGAAACCATCTTTTACCGTTTTCCGTCTTTTATTTTAAAACAGACCGATTCGCGGCACAGCGCGAGGTTGCAAGCATCATTACAGTGTAAAATGATGGACATATAGACATACAGAATTCATACCTGAAACAGAAAACTAATAAATACAGTAGTATTTCCTCCTCACTTTGGAAACTGTAGGCTTCCACACAGACGTGCGCCGCACACAAATTAACTTATTAGACGGGGAAGGGCGGGGTCTCAAAAAAGACGAAAGATGCAACATAACGCCAGCAGGGGTCACTCATACTTCATTAAATAAATAACACAGTTAATTCTGCCGAAACACATAATAAATGACACAGTTTTGATGCTATTGATTATGTTGCTAAGGGTGGTTGCTAAGGGTGTTGCTCAGTGATACACTGAACCGTTGGGTGAAGCAATCATAGCTGTGCTGTATCGTGAATAAAACACAGCTGCTGACCAATCAGAATCGAGGAATGGAACTAACCGTTTTATAAAAAAAAAAAAAATTATTATTTTATATATATATATATATATATATATATATATATATATATAATATATACACACACACACAGTGGGTACGGAAAGTATTCAGACCCCCTTAAATTTTTCACTCTTTGTTATATTGCAGCCATTTGCTAAAATCATTTAAGTTAATTTTTTTTCCTCATTAATGTACACACAGCACCCCATATTGACAGAAAAACACAGAACTGTTGACATTTTTGCAGATTTATTAAAAAAGAAAAACTGAAATATCACATGGTCCTAAGTATTCAGACCCTTTGTTTAGTATTTAGTAGAAGCACCCTTTTGATCTAATACAGCCATGAGTCTTTTTGGGAAAGATGCAACAAGTTTTTCACACCTGGATTTGGGGATCCTCTGCCATTCCTCCTTGCAGATCCTCTCCAGTTCTGTCAGGTTGGATGGTAAACGTTGGTGGACAGCCATTTTTAGGTCTCTCCAGAGATGCTCAAATGGGTTTAAGTCAGGGCTCTGGCTGGGCCATTCAAGAACAGTCACGGAGTTGTTGTGAAGCCACTCCTTCGTTATTTTAGCTGTGTGCTTAGGGTCATTGTCTTGTTGGAAGGTAAACCTTCGACCCAGTCTGAGGTCCTGAGCACTCTGGAGAAGGTTTTCATCCAGGATATCCCTGTACTTGGCCGCATTCATCTTACCCTCGATTACAACCAGTTGTCCTGTCCCTGCAGCTGAAAAACACCCCCACAGCATGATGCTGCCACCACCATGCTTCACTGTTGGGACTGTTTTGGACAGGTGATGAGCAGTGCCTGGTTTTCTCCACACATACCGCTTAGAATTAAGGCCAAAAAGTTCTATCTTGGTCTCATCAGACCAGAAAATCTTATTTCTCACCATCTTGGAGTCCTTCATACGGGCTTTCATGTGTCTTGCACTGAGGAGAGGCTTCCGTCGGGCCACTCTGCCATAAAGCCCCGACTGGTGGAGGGCTGCAGTGATTGTTGACTTTCTACAACTTTCTCCCATCTCCCGACTGCATCTCTGGAGCTCAGCCACAATGATCTTTGGGTTCTTCTTTACCTCTCTCACCAAGGCTCTTCTCCCCCGATCGCTCAGTTTGGCCGGACGGCCAGCTCTAGGAAGGGTTCTGGTCGTCCCAAATGTCTTCCATTTAAGGATTATGGAGGCCACTGTGCTCTTAGGAACCTTAAGTGCAGCAGAAATTTTTTTGTAACCTTGGCCAGATCTGTGCCTTGCCACAATTCTGTCTCTGAGCTCTTCAGGCAGTTCCTTTGACCTCATGATTCTCATTTGCTCTGACATGCACTGTGAGCTGTAAGGTCTTATATAGACAGGTGTGTGGCTTTCCTAATCAAGTCCAAACAGTATAATCAAACACAGCTGGACTCAAATGAAGGTGTAGAACCATCTCAAGGATGATCAGAAGAAATGGACAGCACCTGAGTTAAATATATGAGTGTCACAGCAAAGGGTCTGAATACTTAGGACCATGTGATATTTCAGATTTTCTTTTTTAATAAATCTGCAAAAATGTCAACAATTCTGTGTTTTTCTGTCAATATGGGGTGCTGTGTGTCCATTAATGAGGAAAAAAATGAACTTAAATGATTTTAGCAAATGGCTGCAATATAACAAAGAGTGAAAAATTTAAGGGGGTCTGATTACTTTCCGTACCCACTGTATGCATACATGCAAACATACATACAGGTGCATCTCAAAATTAGAATATCGTGAAAAAGTTCTTTTTTTTTTTTGGTAACATTTCAAAAAGTGAAACTTTCATATGTTCTAGATTCATTACATGTAAAGTAAAACATTTCAAAGGTATTTTTTTTTTTTTTAATTTTGATGATTAGAGCTTACAGCTCATGAACTTCAAAAATCCAGTATCTCAAAATATTAAATATTTCCTAAGATCAATCAAAAAAAGAATTTGCAAAACAGAAAAGTTCAAGTTCTTTAAAGTATGTTCATTTATGCACTCAATACTTGGTCAGGGCTCTTTTAGCACAAATTTCAGCATCAGTGAGGTGTGGCATGGAAGCGATCAGCCTGTGACACTGCTGAGGCACTATTGAGCCTTCAGCTCGTCTGTATTGTTGGATCCAGTTTCTCATCTTTCTCTTGAAAATATCCCATAGATTCCATATGGGGTTCAGGTCAGGCATGTTGGCTGGCCAATCAAGCACAGTAATATCATGGTCAGCAAACCACTTGGAAGTGGTTTTGTATTGTGGGCAGGTGCTAAAGTCCTGCTGGAAAAGGAAATCAGCATCTCCATAAAGCTTGTCAGCAGATGGGAGCATAAAGTGCTCCAAAATCTCCTGGTAGACGCCTGTATTGACTTTGGACTAGATAAAACACAATGGACCAACACCAGCAGACGTCACGGCACTCCAAATCATCACTGACTTCAGAAACTTCAAACTGGACTTCAAGCAGCTTGGATTCTGTGCCTCTCCAGTCTTCCTCCAGACTCCAGACCTTGATTTCCAAATGAAATGCAAAATTTACTTTTATCTGAAAAGAGGACTTTAGACCACTGAGCAACAGTCCAGTTCTTTTTCTCTTTAGCCCAGGTAAGATGCTTCTGACGTTGTTTCTGTTTCAGAAGTGGCTTGGTAGCCCTTTTTCCTGAAGACGTCTGAGCGTGGTGATTCTTGATGCACTAACTCCAGCTTCAGTCCACTCCTTGTGAAGCTCTCCCAAGTGTTTGAATCGGCTTTGCTTGACTGTATTCTCAAGCTTGTGGTCATCCCTGTCGGTTGTTTACCATTTCCTACCCAATTTCTTCCTTCCAGTCAACTGTGCATTTAATATGCTTTGATACAGCACTCTGTGAACAGCCACCCCTTTCAGTAATGACCTTCTGTGACTTACCCTCTTTGTGGATGGTGTCAATGATTGTCTTCTGGATCATTGCCAAGTCAGCAGTCTTCCCCATTATTGTGGTTTCAAAGAACAAGAGATTCCCGGAATTTATACTGTAGGGATGGTCATTTAATGAAACTCAAATGTAAATATTCTAATATTTTGTGATACTGGATTTTTGACTTTCATGAGCTGTAAGCTCTAATCATCAAAATTAAAACAAAAAACTTTTGAAATGTTTTATGAATGAATCTAGAATATATGAAAGTTTCAATTACACACACACACACACACACACACACACTCTCTCTCTCTCTCTCTCTCTCTTCAACTAATAAGTGGGTTGAAAAGATTGTTGAAGCTTGCATTTAGTAAATACAGTAAAACAATATTGTGAAAAATTATTACAGTTTAAAATAACTGTTTTCTGTTTTAATATATTGGGTGAAATAATTTATTCCTTCGAACAGCTGAACTTTCAGCATCAATACTCCAGCCTTCAGTGTCACATGATCTTTCACAAATCATTCAGATATGCTTATTTGCTGCTCAAGAAACATTTATTATTTTTAATTTGGAAAACTGTTGTGCTGCTTAGTATTTCTGTGGAAGCCATGATACATTTTTATTCAGGATTCTTTGATGAACATAAAGTTCCGTAGATTAACATTTATTTAAAATGGTAATAATTTGTAGCATTATAAATGTCTTTACTGTCACTTTACTATGCATTTTTTCTGAATAATTAATTTCTGTTAATTTCTTAAAAAAAATAAAATAAAAATAAAATTCTTATTGATGCCAATTTAGATGAGGGATTGAGGTACTAAACTGCATTTTCATATTAAGAAACAGACAGTGAGATTCAGCTGGCAATGACAGTATGGTACTTAAGAATGGCAGTTGTTGCAAGTAGTTTGCTTGTAAAACACAATCTTACAGGTTGCAGACAGCTGTGAGTATATGAGGAAGCATCTCACACTTGTAGTCCTATCTTGAAAATGACAAATAGTGCTCACTTTAGAAAATGTGAGACATCTGTAGACATTAAATGAAAGTTGATGGAATATTAACAAATGACATTTCCTGTCTGAGACAAAACACATTTTTTGATGAATGCTGATGGTAGAGCTTGATCATTAACCTTCTCAGAAGACAAAGAAAACAAGCTGAAATGTAATATTGTTCAGTGAACTCTGGCTCTAGGCGAGATTGAAACATTGTGCATGTTTACTTGCGCTATGTGTCCACCGGTGCGGAGTGAGTGGAGCAAAGTGTTTTCACTTTATATTTTATGGGAACTGAGTGACAGGCTCATACAGGGAAATTGACAGAGGAGCAAAGCAAGCAACATTTATTAATCTAGGTTAATATTACTTTTGCTATTGGGGCAAATGAGAACACACACAAAAAATATTTGTTTTAGTTTCATTTACCACTATAGGAGTTTACACAGCAATGACGACTTTCATTTTTGGGAACCCCGGAAATGTGTGAAAGGTCCTTTTATTAATATACCATTGTTTATTCTTAAAGCATAAGTTAATGTTAATTCATACAACTTGAATAGCATATGGAGCATTTCTTCTGCACAAGTGGACACATGCTGTTAGACAAAGGATCTAGAAACAGGCTAAAAGTAATAAAACTCTTTTGTAAATATTTTTGCAGGCTCAGTCACTGGTGCGGGACAGTCCTTTGCTGACATCTATAGCTCAGAGTCATCTGTATCCGTTTTTATATATAGTACAACAGTTAATTCACTGGCTCTTTATGGGATACCCTCTGGTGCCATTCTGCCTCTTCACTTACGACAAGTGGCTAAAGGTTTGTTCTCATTCCTCAGCGGCTTGTCAATAATGAATATGATGTTGAAAGTGGGATGTTCCTTACCTCCTGTATCCATTCAAGTGTTTGCTAGTGTCATTTACATTTTGAATGTTTTTGTTTTCCAGGTTTACTCCTCTATATATTTTTGTGGTCACATCTTTTTCTTCGTTGCCTTTCTCGTCCTGCCATACCTCCGCAAAGTGTTTGTGCCTCGAAAAAGAGGCAGTGAGAAAAAGGAGGATTAATTAAAATGGTAAATCTAGCATCTCTCTCTTCTAAACTCTACTGTATGTGCCACCTGTCTGTTCTCACTGTTTTTCTGAGTGTGAGTGTGTCACATCTATTCTTTTTTGTGGAATCTATTCTGGCCTAATCTGGCTTTAGGTCATATCAGTCCTCGTATGATCACCTTCACAATGTCTTAATTACCAGTCAGAAACTCAAAATATTCTTTGCCCAGTTTATATGGTATTTATTTAGTGTGATCCAATCTTAAAGAAATCATTCTAATAAGTGACCCTGGACCACAAAACCAGTTATAAGTAGCACGGGTGTATTTGCAGCAATAGCCAAAAATACATTGTATGAGTTAAAATTATCAATTTTTCTTTAATGCCAAAAATCATTAGGATATTAAGTAAAGATCATGTTCCATGAAGATATTTTGTAAATTTCCTACTGTAAATATATCAAATCTTGATAGAAAAAACGATAACATTTTTGATTTGAAATTTGTGTTGCTAAGGACTTCATTTGGGCAACTTTAAAGGTTTATAAATGATTATATGATTATAAATGATAAATGACTCCAACCTTTTGAATGGTAATGTACACAATTACACCTTACTGCATGTTGATAGTGCTAAAAAAGTCATAAATATAAAAAATGTGAACAAAAGCATGAAAAAATTAGCACTGTTCTTCCAAAACTTTTAAATACTTTTGTATTTTGAGCTAACCTCAAATGTGATGTTTTGATCGGAATTTAATTATAAATACAATTATGTACATATTTTGTGTAGTTTGGATAAAGTTAACTCTAAAAGAGTGAGAAAATGTGTACATAATGCACATCTTTCGTTCTTTCTTGAATTCCACTAGCACTAAAAAACTCCTAGAAGTGACAAAGAGAGATATTCTGTTGCCGTTTCGTTTTTATTCTGACGCAAATCACTTGAACCCACACCCCACATCTTAATAATGCCTTTTGAACACACATCTTCCCAGGAGGACTTATAAGCAGCATAATCATACTTCATTAGATCGTGACTGATGATTCAGTTAGGATCAGTGTGACCATAAGCCATTAAATTCCAGTAGGAAAAGTGTATCATCCCTCTATCTCACAAAATGATTCACTAGCTCTGCCGCAGTGTTTCATTCATCCAGGTCTTTGTGGAACATCTGTTTATTTGTTTGCACCACTTTTTTGGGATTTGAGAAGCAAATTCTTCAGCAGTCTCTTACTGAAAGTGCTTTAAATGTGACTGTGTGAAGATGTAAAATGATCAACTTTTTTCCTCTTTCTCTTACACAGGTTTGACTGAAGTGAACTGTGACTTTTAAAGAGCGCCTGAAGAGGACAAATTTTAAGGCCTTTAGTAATATATTGCTATTTACATACAGCACTGATGTATGTGTACAAATGTTAGTCCGTTGGAAAGTTCTTCATTCTTTGGGTGGACTGTAATGACAAAGCTGCAGAAATACAAGCATTTCTGAGGTTCAATATTTGTTAAATAAGATTTACTGATGTTTGGTGGCTGAAAATAATTATACTGTATCTGCTCATACCATTGCACTCATTACTCAGTAATGATCTCATTTCCTGTTTCCTGTCTAATCAGAGAACTGGCTTTGGCTGTCGCCGAGGTCACGTGTGCACTTTTAGAGGGGACGCAGAGCACGCGTTTCAGAGATGGAAACAAATGCGATGTTTTATTTTCCTTTGCTAGGAATATTTCAACCTCACGTACCCTTAAAAGACAGTGAAATGTGAAAAAAAGCAAGAGTGAACAGTGACTGAGCATCGCCTGGCATTAAAAATGAATGTTTTTCATTTTTATAACCGTTTTTTCTTGTGACCAGACAACTTCTGATGGGAATTCTTCTTTTTTTTTTTTTTTTTTTTTTAAGAATGGGTTTGATGGTAACTACATTTTGTATAGCTTTTTTGACACTTTCATAAAAGGATCATCATTCTGTCATCTCATCCTCTCACTCCATTTAACACTGTCTGTCCATCCATCTGACCTTTTCTCATTCACAAGTCTTTTCTCATTCGTAAATCTTCTTGTCCAGTGTATGAGCACATGTGAAACAGAAACCACAGTAACATCAACACTACTAATCAGAATCATGAATATGATGGTAAATTTGTGTCAGTATTACTAAGAGCAGAGTATTTAAATAATAAAAAGTATTTTAGATTTTAGTAAACTTGCACACCAATGGCACTACTAAAAACTGATGTGTTATGCTGTGCTGTGTAAAATCTTTAAAAAGTGTCAGTGCATATTAGGAATTATTATTTTTTTTTTTTTTTTGCGATCTGCTCCCAGTAATTCTTATGCATATTTGCCTCCATATCTGTATTGTATGACATGACATATTGAAGATCCTTGGCACAAATATAGCCTACATGACTCTTCAGTGAGGGCTAAAACCTGCACCCAGATACAATCCAAGGGAGCAGAGGCTCACTGTAGCATCGAAGTTGTTTTATAATATTTATACATGTGGTTGCAAATTTTATGGATGTAAAAATTGTTTTTGGGAAACAACTACTTCTGCCTTACTGCTACCAAATGTACAAAAAAAGAGTGAGAGAGAGAGAAAAAAACAACTACTACTACTTTTAAATGAAACCGTTTTTTTGTAATACTCATTAAAAATGCTGGATTTTAACAAAGTCTTCTCTAGTGTGGTTCTGAATTGTGGTGTCAGGGTTTTGTATCTGTCTGCTGTGGGAGCCGGTATGACGTCATCTTGCAGTCTGGGCCCTAGAGCTGGAGCCCAGATTGTGAGAGTGAGGAGTTCAAACGCATTCACAAATGACATTCTTTGCAAACTCGAAGTGGGAAGTAAATGTGTGGTTTGACGATGAGTTGTAGTACACAGCAGCCTCCAGATGCTTCCCTCAAAGCCCAGATGTATCACACAGCCAGCCATCTCGCTAAACGGGAGGAACAAATATGTTTCCTACTATGAACAATGCTTGGTTTATTAATATTAAGTAGATTATGTTAATCTCGCTTGGTGGCTACCTGGAGCGACGATTTGGTTGTTGCATATTATCTATTCGTTATGCAATTACGTTCTCCAATGAACGCTGCCTGGGTAATGAATATTAATGAGCTGCGTCGTTACCTTCCAATAGCGGAGGGTTGAGTAATGAATATTAATGAGCAGGCCCTCGCAGCAGTAGGATTTGTAAATTCCCGTTTCACCGGGGGTCAGTCCTGAGAGCGAGAGAGCGAGAGAGACGCAGTGTGGGCGGGTTAAGAAACTGCGAGAGGGAGGAGATATCACACCGTCTCTTTTTTTTTCTCACGGCATCCACCGAAAACGGGGGCATTGGTTTCTTCGTATCTAATCTTCAGATTCCAGTTTGGCTCCGTTCCGCAGTTCGAGTCGTTTCGGGAGGAACCGGAGACCCCAGCCAGCGCTCCACCCGTTGCGTTCGGTGTCGGCGGGCATCAGGCTGTCATAGTGTGTGACGGATGCTTAGAGGAGACTGAGCGGGGTACCATCTCACACCTCACGGTAACATACATTTGATCCCAAGATATAATATTTATAATTCAATTCTTGCGCGTGACACAGGTGTTATATCATCTAAACTGCTTTGAAATATTACATGATATTGCGATTCTTGGATCGCCTGAATTCATTTACATGCTTAAAAAAATCGATTCGTGTTTGTCGCATATATGTGTGAGATGCATGAGTGAGCTATAACACCGGTCGTTTTAATAACGCGTTGTAAACACCAGTAGGTTATATCACGTATCTGTCCGTCATCCAAGTTGGAAGATATTAATCTTTATATTTATTAAAAAACTAATGTAAGTAAATGGCATTGCCTATGTAAATGTTTTCAGATCAGATGTTATTCGACCACAAGCGTCATGATGAAACACATTTGATATTCTGTTAACAAACCTGCCTGTGTGCTACATTCGCGAGGATACACCTGCGTGCGCGTGTGAGCGGGGACGCGCAGACTTCTCAATTTCACGCGCACTCAATTCGCTTAATACCAAGGTTTTATTGAGCGTTGATTGTCACTAGTAAATACAGCAGGCTATATAATAGTCGACATACTGTATCTCAAATGGGAGCCAGACCTCCTCGGCTATACTAGGCCACGAAAATGATGTCAAGGGTATTACACATCATATTCACATTTACCTAGAGCAGAGTATTTAATGTCTTACTTTAAGGAAATGCAGGCAAGGAAATATGTCTGTCTCTGTGCTTATCTGTTTCTCTTTAAACTGCTTCATATCAGGTTAATGCATGTTATTTCCCTCTGTCCTTCCCTTCCTTCCTCCCTCAGATGGCCAGAATGAGTTTTCTCTCCTTTCTCCTCTTTTGCTTGACTTCGGTTGCCCATGGCAACAAAGGTCAGTCTCCTCCATCCTTTTGAATGTTGACATTGAGCACTGTGTTGATGATTAAGTGCGAATGAGTGTATTAAAATTTCTGTTCGCAGCCACATACAGCTCATTTAAACCAGAAACTCAATCCGTTTTGCTGTATGTTACGGGTGTTAAGTATGAAATCGTGTCAGTTAATAAATGTGTGCCTCCTTTATGAATGACAACAGTAGATTTTGTAGAGATCCCAAAAGGTAGGCCGCATCTCAAGGGACAACATGATGAAGAAAGTGATGGAATGACAAGAGAGCCAATAGATGATGGTGGGACAGCAAAATTTGGAGAAGGACAGAAAGGATGCTGATATATATACTGTAGGATCTCTGTGAGAAAGAGAGGGGGAGTGAGAGGTCGACTCTTGTCCTTGAAGAAAAGGGTGAAAGCTTATCTATTCTCGTCTCTGCTATTTTTAGACACGTGGGAAACCAGAGATGCTATATTTCTTAATTTACGGCTAACGTTTCTCCACGCGATCACAGACATGCGTTGATCTTTCTATTTATCCTCTGTCACAGCTGTTGACGGATTCTTCAAATCGCTCTGGTCAGTGTGGGAAAGTGGCACGTGTGATAAATGGAGAGAGATGCACAGCGTTGTCGCTCGGTCCGTAATCCGAGGAGTAATCCAGTGGTCTGATGCTCAGATTAATGTTATATGGCTGAGTGAGGGATGAGAGGGAGGAACGCGGGAGTGGGTGGGTGGGAGAGAGAGAGATAGCTGGATAAATGGCAAAAAAAAAGACAGATTGACTTGAAATATGAGAGTGAGGTGGACAGCATGTAGCCACACATGAAAAAGATTGGTGCATTGAGGTAGTGGTCAGATTGGTTTGCAGTTTCCAACACATATGTATTTAAGACTATCAGAAGTAATTTTTCACAATTTTGACAATGCCTCCTCTAAATTAGCCAGCTAGATAACATTATCTCAGTGACAAAAAAAAAAAAAAAATTATAACAATGCAAAAATACATCACAGAAAACCAATGTTTAAATTTCAAGGCACCAAAATTGAATGTACAAGATAATGAATGTAAAAAATATTGTGGCAATGCAGCACCAGCCAGAAAGACCCCAGGCCAGTAGGCCAGACTTATTGTTGAAGATTTCTCATTTTCAAGGTATTTAATGTAGGTTTGCATGATTCCGTCTTTCTCCAAGCATTCTAAGAGAAGCTATCTGTCTGTTTTTGAGCGATAGGCGCATTATACCTCACGGTGTGCGATCAGGCCAAACATCTCTACACCTAATTACTCTGCAAAGCAGCGAGGCGTGGCGTGCTGTGTGTGTGTTTGTGTGTGTGTGATTGTGTTGTGTTGTGTGTGTGTCCATCACACAGTTTCAGTCGATCCCCATATGGGTATGTTTGTAACTTAATGTGCAAGTGTTATGCATATGTACAGCTGGCCGAACCACTGCACCATCTGCCACTAACGTATTTTAGCACAACTTTTTTTTTATTTGTTGCAAATTCCTTTGGCTTGGACTGCTTGTGTTTGTCTTTGAACCTCTGTTCACTCACCTTCATAACGGTGTGTTATAAATAGTCTTGTCAAAAAAAAGCTGTTTGTTCTGAATCACAGATTGTTCCTGTGGCTCTCACGCCTGTCCCTTGCTTTTGTGATTGTTCTTTCTCAGCCAATAAACACAAGCCATGGATCGAAACGGAGTACCAAGGGATCGTCATGGAAAACGACAACACTGTCCTCCTCAACCCACCTCTGTTCGCCCTGGATAAAGATGCACCGCTGCACTATGCAGGTAAAGTTGCTGATAATGTCGCACCTTTATGTGTTAAGGTGCAGGCACGTTTACCATTTCAGTATCAGTCATTTCAATAAGAATCCACACAATAAGGAATTTTGTGCGAAAGATTTCCCAACGGAGATTTCGCATCAGGTTTGGATAGTTAATAGAAAGTAATTTGCTGCGCTGAACAACAGAAAGCTGCTTGGTTTGTTAAATAACAGTACAATCCATTGAACACACTGTACTCCTATCCCTCATAGACTCGTAAAAAATTAAATACTAAATATGGTGCTACCCTGGCTAAGGTCTATAGACAAATGATCTTAATTAATGTGACCACATCTTGTAACCATAGTCATTCTGTGGTTATTAATCCATTGAAGATTCTATTCATTTTACATTAACAAAATTTCATGGGCAAAAAAGGTCTTGAAACCATGTGGGGAAATTTCCTTACGCCAAATTCCCGTTTGCATGGATTTTTATTGAAATGCTTGAATTTTGCCAGTAAAAAATTCGCCAAACAACCACACCTTAAGTCGGTAAATATAACCCCTACACCTCAAGTTTGAAAAGGAAACACTAATTGTGCATTTAATATTAAGGTATTTCCAATTTTCAGTTTTATGCATTACAGTCATGCTGTGTTGAGTTCAGGTCAATAGTGTATGAAGCACAGCTCACACGGAAATCACTTTCAAACAAAGCAGTTTTCTGTTGGTTAACGCAGATAAAATTTTTCGCCCTCATGCAAATTTTTTGATTGCATGGATTCCTATTGAAATGGCTGGTGAACATTCGCTGAACGGCGATAAATGTGACTGCACCTTTAGTCAGTAAATATAACCTCTTATGCCTCAAGTGTGAAAAGGACACACTAATTGTGTATTTAATATTTCTTGTGTATTTCTAATTGACAGAGTTTAGTCAAGGGTATTTTGGTATTTGGTATTTTGTACGGGTTATTTTGACGGGGAGGGGGGCAACTTTGGAGCTTCTAGCAGCTAGTTTAGTACTGCTGTAAGTAATGTAAGAAAAAGTGATGAGGACGTTGAAGATCTCGATGAAGATGTTTATTGCAGCATAGCAGTGACAAAGTACACGTAGTACCTTGGGTTCAAAGGAGTCGGAATGAAACTTGAACATTCTAAGGTCAAACATTTTATACTGTATTATGTTCATCTTCCCGCTCAACATTTAAATGAAGTTTCGTTTTAAATGTAAATTGCAGATAACAATGAAAGTGATAGCCTTCCGTTCCCACATCTTTGTTAGACTTTCAGGTGGGAACAACCAAATGTTAAGGTGATAATATTAAACAGAATCCCTATCAGTTGTTTCATGTACTCTTTTGGTCAGCAGATGGTTCTTGATGGCCTACTGCCGCTATAAGTGATGAATTATCACTCCGGAGATACTATTTACATATAATTATGGTCGGAAAGAACTATCTCTATGATAATTAAGCTCTTTGTAGGGAAAGGAGTATAGTTTAATACACAATTTGGAGTGGAAGCTGGGTCGAGGCAGACTATAATTTCTTACAGTCCCCTCTTTGATGCTCTTGGCCCAAAAGAAGCATCACATCCACTCCCTTACACAGATTACACCTCCCTTCCTGGATAGGTGCCCAGTGGCGGTGAAGCCCTGTCTTAGGTTGTCCCTCTCTGGCCAAAGGAAAATCTTACCCGTCATTGGGTCGACACCTCTTGCACACTGGTTACAACTCCGTTTCATTTGAGCAAATCACATTTATTTTTTTGATAAACAAGTTTGTTTAAATTTGGAAAATGTTTCTAGGGTTTAGATGAGATAATCGAGAACCATAGCAGCAAAAGTAATTATCTAAATGTACTAAACATTATGACAGTACAACTTAGCCAAAAACCTAAGGCGCAAAACATCAACCAATAGGCAACATAGTGTGTGTGTGTGTGTTTTCTTCATGTGCATTCTGTCCCTTTTATCAATGTAAACATCCTTTGTCCATGTGTGCATTCAATAGACAATAATATATTTTCTGCATTTGAGTATGCATATATTTTTGTCTTTCTAGTGTCATGTGCAGTGAGTCTGTGTCTTTGCGCATTTCTTAGTGTGGGTATGTGCTTTGCCCACTTGTTTTCCATCTCAGTGGTAAGACTGTTGTCCACAATCTCTGAAAATGGTTTGATCTGTCCTTGGTTCCAATAACGCCACTCCCTATATGCGTAGGGCACCAACTCCCAGGGGGGCACCATCCCAGTTGCTCAAAAAAAAAAAACCTTTCGTTCTATATTAATAATAATATACATATACATAAATAAAACTCTAAACATGAACATATATATTATATAAATATAATTCTAAAAAAAGTATTTTATGATGAACGCAGTAGGCAGTATTAAGCACACGTGACACGCCAAATCCGCGCAGGCGCAGATGCGGGATTGTGGGATTGTGATGGACAACTAGGCTATATCAGGGAAAAGACATCAGCGCAATCCGGTGCAGAGAAAGGAAAAATAAAAAAGCCAGAGATGAAGCCCGTACATCACTTTCAGGTAACTACAACGTTTTTGACTGTTGACGTTAGTAACGTGTTTTAATGTCGGTAATAATTTCACCGCCACCAACAACGCATCTGACTTAATATTCTAGTTTCCATGACTTAAAATGTATTATACAAAAAAAAAAACAACGAGGCAATATATGGTATATGGTTAAAATATGGTTATAACACTGTTAAAATACATAATGTAATACAAAATAAACAATTTACATTATTACAAATGCCTGCAAAGGGCACCAAAGGCCTGATAATTGCTGTTGTTACACTTACAGGACAATCAAATCTTTGTTTAATATTGACCAAACGTTTAATTCAAATATCCACTTAATTTTTTTAATTTTTTGCCTCCTTTTTGCGATAGAAATGCTACAGCCTCTTTAATTTCTTCAACAAAAACGTGGACATCACAACCCTTACCAAAATTAGCCATGGTTTTATGGTAGTGAAACTGCTTAATTTTATTTTGTGTGATTTCTGAATGCTTGAGACCATAAAATCAGTCACACTGTATTAATAAAATCATAGCCATAGGTAACTGTCTAGAGCTACAAATGTAATTTATAAATAATACTATTTAATTACAATTTATATATTTACTTTTATATTTTATTAAAGTTCTATTTTGACCCCTTATCGTAGGTTTTTTTTTGTTTGTTTGCTTTTTGTTTGTTTTTTTGAGGGAGGGGGCACAATAATACTATTCTGCTTAGGGCACCCATTTGGCCAGCAGCAGCCCTGCTTGGTTCTCATTTCCATTGTTCATTCTTTTAAATTTGGAAAAGTTCTTCTAGAAGAAGCAGTCATTGCCATTGTTCCAGTCTGTAGCATTCCAGGTCCATCCCATTCCATCTATCCCATGGTGAGTATCAGTGTTTCTAGTTCTTTTAGGCTTGGAGTTCTGGATCTTGTAGGTCTGGAAATCTCTCAATTTCTGGTTCTGATGATCACTCTGTTCTTTAAGAAGTCCCTTTTTTTCTTGCGGAAGTCCCCTGGCTCCACTGGTTCTGCTGGCCTTCTTGTCCTTCAGATGACCGGATCATTTTTCTCCAGGAGGGTACACCTTTCCAACAAACATCTCAATGCTTATACCTGAAACAAGATCAAAAAGAAGAGGTTGCCCCCCCCCCTTCCCCCACAAGAATCTTTTCACATTCAAAACATCAAAGCTACAGAAGTTTAGTCACCGAATTCAATAAATCATTTCTCATAAATTAAATGTAAATATTAATGCAATTAGCACATTTCTCAGAAATTATAAATAATCACCCCCCTTTTGATAGTAAACATATTTTTCTAAATATTTTACAATCATTAAACAATTCCTCCAATTCACATCAGCATCTGCTTGTGACTGAGCTACAGTCATGTTGTTCATGCAGTGCTGTGTCTGGCAAGGTGTGAATGGCTTCTTTCTTATTTCCTTTCAACAGTGCCAGTTGGGCTTCTAAACTGCCTATCTTCTTAAGCAAATAATGATAGCCCATCCTTATTTTGTGTGAAAAGTGACACTGTTTTGCTTTGTGTCCCATCCTTCCACAAGCAAAACAAACAACTTCCTGATCGTTCCTACTTCTCTCCAAATAATGCCTTGCTATGTGACCATCCTTTCCACATGCATGACAGACAAAGCTTTGATGAGGTCTCTCATTATCTTGACAATGTCTAGCAATGTGACCAGCTTTTCCACATGCATAACAAAGAGTAACACCTTCTGAATTTACTCTTTCAAATCTCCTTGGTCTCTGATGGAAACCATCAGATAATCTAGAACATTCTCTACTGCCAAAGGCAGCAACTGGATATCTAGATTCTGCAGCTTTCATTTGACTACTTGCATTGAAATACTGTGTCATTTTGGAAATGATTTTCTCGTATGGTGTATTTACATCTACATGCAGAGCAATGGCTTCCTGCATGTGTGAACTACTCTGTGCAATTAATGCAGACTTAAACATGAGATTTTGTTTAGTTGCATTGGGCAGACCACTGTAACAGCTAAACATTTCCCACAACCTAGATGCAAATGCTAGAGGATGCTCTCCAATTTCCATTGTCACCTCAGTTATCTTTCTCAAGTTAACCAAATCAGTCCCAACAAGTCTAAGTAGAGCTTCTCTCCTTGCATCTTTGTCTGCTCTTTTGTCACAAACTTCCTGTGAGAGAGCACTAGTTAATGAACGTGGTATGCAGATCATGAGAAGTCTACAAGCATCTTCGTCTGACACACTATAAACATTCACTACCTTCTCCAGTTTTGACAAGAACTCTACAGGATCCAAAAGTACAGGCTCAAAAGTACCCACTGCTGTAATAAGACTTTGAATGTCCATAAAAGACAGCTGTCTAAAAGCTTGGCCATTTTTCAGTTTTTTGATCAAGAACCCTCTCATTTCTATTCTGTCTTGTTCACCCTGGTGCTATTGGGAACCTCACAGAATTATCTGAAGAATTATGTTGTTGACTAAAGGCTTCCTTGCAGTTATTCTCGTCATATTCAGAATTGGATTGGGCATGTACCAACTGTCTAGCTGTCCCTTCATACAAACATCTAAATGATTCCCTCTCTGTTTCGGACTTTGAAATGTCTTTTCTCAATTTCACTATCTGTTCCTTCAAAATGATCTCTTCAGCCTCACAATTTCTCAATGACATGACATAGCCGCTGACTTGAAAGTTTAGCAACTTATTTTCTATTTTCATTTCTTCTGATCTTTTCTTAGTTACCTTGTATGAGGCAAAAAGAGCTTGAAGTGCATTAGCAAATTTCCCCTCTTTATTTTTAGGCATTTTGGGACAATTTTTAAATTGAGACATAGCCCACTTGTATGGATCATCTGCCTTCTCCATCCCATCAAACATTCCCACTGAGCCATGCTTAGCAATGTATTTAATTATCAGCTCTTCCATTTTCACAATCTTATTAAATTGTCTTCAGCAATTCAATAGGCTTCTTTTCCTTCACTGACTAAACATTATCTAGTTACTTTAAGATAACTGTTAGTCTAATTATTCACTGCTCCTATGCTTTGGACTCAAATGAATAAAACAGCCACACTCCGTCGGTCTTACAGTTCACTACACTAAACTCTTAAAAATGTAACACTGTCGCAGTACTTCGGACAAAACAACACTACTTCGGGTTTTAGGTTATATTTTTAAAACAGTTTACTTACAGTAGCCACAGTACGTCGGGCAAATCAACACTGCTTTTAAACAGAATTTGTACAGAATAGGCTTAAGAACTCCTCCTGCTAATACTGACTAAACCAAATTCTCTTCTGTCCTTAAAATTTTCTTTTCTAATTTTTTTTAAACGAGGGGGTTCCCTGACAAAAGCAGCAAAAAGAAAGAAACCACTTTTCACCTTTCCCCGCTTTTTGGAAAACCCTCACTGGGTGGCTCGCCAATGTAAGAAAAAGTGATGAGGACATTGAAGATCTCGATGAAGATGTTTATTGCAGCATAGCAGTGACAAAGCACATGTAGTACCTTGGGTTCAACGGAGTCGGAATGAAACCTGAACATTCTAAACTCAAACCTTTTATACTGTTTTACGTTCATCTTCCCGCTCAACATTTAAATGAAGTTTCGTCTTAAATGTAAATTACAGATAACAATGAAAGTGATAGCCTTCCGTTCCCACATCTTTGTTAGACTTTCAGGTGGGAACAACCAAATGTTAAGGTGATAAGATTAAACAGAATCCCTATCAGTTGTTTAATGTACCCTTTTGGTCAGCAGATGGTTCTTGATGGCCTACTGCCGCTATAAGTGATGAATTATCACTCCGGAGATACTATTTACATATTATTAAGGTCGGAAAGAACTATCTCTAAGCTCTTTGTAGGGAAAGGAGTATAGTTTAATACACAATTTGTAGTGGAAGCTGGGTCAAGGCAGACTATAATTTCTTACAGTAATTACATGTTATGTTTACACAAATTACACGAATTACACAGGGATTAAGGCTGACAGACCTCCCCCCTCGGCAGGCTGAGCTAACATTCACAGTGCCGTGTCATGTGTGACAGCACTTCCTGAACACAGACAAGTGTTTACTTCCAGAAGAGCACTCAGCAGCCCTTTTCACATCATTTCACACATCAATGTTTTTTTTTTTTTTAACTTGTGTAGTAAATGGCACTTTAAATTAGGATTTGTACAAAGGTTGTCAGTCACACACAAAATATATTTTATTCAAATGTAGTCAGTGCAGATGTATTTTTCTCTTTTCAGGGGAGATCTGTGGGTTTAGGGTTCATAACGGACCAGGTGGTTCTGGTTCAGCTCAGTTTGAGGCAGTGGTGCTGGATCGCTCTACTGGAGAAGGTCTGGTTCGGTCCAAGGAGCCTCTGGACTGTGAAAGCCAGAAGGAGCACAGCTTCACCATCCAGGCGTATGACTGCGGTGAAGGTCCTGACGGGACAAACAGCAAGAAGTCTCACAAGTAAGAGATTTCTTCTATTCAGATGGAATTTTCCTAAAAATCTGGTTTCTGCAAATTTATGTCACACCCGTTGCATTCTTACACTCTTAACCCTCTCTTGCCAGGGCCACCGTGCATGTTCGTGTAAACGACGTGAACGAGTTCTCTCCTGTCTTTGTGGAGCGTCGGTACGAGGCATCAGTTCCTGAGGGTCGTCTGTTTGATCGTATTGTGCGGGTGGAAGCCGTTGATGCAGACTGCTCGCCTCAGTACAGCCAGATCTGCTTCTATGACATCATCACACCTAACGTCCCTTTCACCATTGACAACGATGGTGAGAACTACAACAGCCAGCATTGATACAATACAGATACACTTTTTTTTTTTTTATCTCATGCAGGGGTAACCGGGGACTGGTGATGACACGTCACTTAAATAGTGATTTTAATATGTATAAATATAACATATTAAAATCACTGTTTTTGTGAATGTATATACATAATATATATATATATATATACTGTATAAATATATATATATATATATATATATATATATATATATATATTTTTTTTTATATATATATAAAAATGTAAAAAGTGTTTTATGCTTACCCTGTTGCCAGCAGCTTTCATAAAAGATTTAATCAAGATTCTAAGGTTGGATTCAATTTCACTCTAGTTATGAAATGAAAAACCATTCGACTGAATTAAAAAAAATAAATCTTTAACGCTCATAATGAACATTATTTTACTAAAGTATGTAGCTCAAGGATGATTTTTATTCAGCTAGCAACATATTTTACTAAAAAGTATTTAAAGGTTTGAAAAATCTTTATAATTTACCCCCATGTTGTTCCAAACCTGTATGAATTTCTTTATTCTGTGGAACATAAAAGAAGAATTTTTTTTTCTTCAAAATATCTTCTTTTGTGTTCTGCAGAATGACTAAATGATGACAGAATTTTAATTTTTGGGTGAACTATCCCTTAATTAAAATAATTATAATGTAACTCTCCGTATAAATGTGAAAACCTTTCAGCAATATTAAAAGTATAATATTATTACAGTGATGATATTATTACTTTGAGATGTGCTTTTGTTTAAGACACAGTGAATTAATATAATTTACTTTTAGGTTTTTAAAATGGCCCAAAACTTCTGTTACATTCATGCCCTTAATATTATTATTGTAATATATAATAATATTATAATAATTCTTGTGAAGATCATCATTTCTTTAATCATTGTTTCAAATAATTCAAAAATGTGGCGGCGTGTTGATGTTAAGCTGGTTTTTAGGCAGTTCTCTGAACAGTCCAGTTGCTGCAGTGAGATGGAGGGATAGTCACCCTTCCTGATCATTCAATGCAGATCTGAGCACCCGTTGACAGACTGAGGGGGAAGTGATCAATAGCCGACATTTTGTAACATGACAGATGCTGATGAAGAAGGAACTTTCAATGGAAAGAAACCGAAACAAGGGAGAAAGATACAATGAGCAAGGCGCACAAGGGAGAGAGGTCCTCTTTTTAGCCATGACTTTGCAGATTTTCCTGCTGTAGTGTGTGTGTGGTTTGCTTTCGTAGTTTGGGTCAGGCTGAACCAGACACCGCTGTGTGAATATCCTTTTATTTATTGTGCCACTTCAATATCGTTCTTTTACTCTCTCTCTCGCTCTCTCTCTCTCCTCCAGTCCACTGTTGGCCTTCACCCGTCCCTGTCATCTTTCATTGCATTGTTTGTTTTTGCTCACATTTCTCATTTTAAACTGCTTTTGATCCTTCTGGTTTCTTTATCATATTCTCAGTGTCCCCCCAGTGAATTAAATCTGCTTTATTATTTCCAATCTGAGTCTGTTTTACCAAAGCTTCTGGCTTTCAAATCTTTTAGTGTTCTCTGTATTTATTTAGCTCGATATACACCCACCGGCCTCTTCGCTAGTGCCGGCTGGGTTAGACCCCCTTTTGTCTTCAGAACGCCTTCATTTTTTATGGCATAGATTCAGCAAGGTGCTGGAAACATCCTCAGAGATTTTGGTCTGTATTGACATGATAGCATCACGCAGATCCACTGCACATCCAAGATGCAAAGCTCCCATTTCATCACATCCTGTAACTGTGGAGGCCATTTGAGTATAGTGAAGACCTTGTCATGTTCCAAAAAACAGTTTGAGATGATCTGAGATTTGTGACATGGTGTGTTAACCTACTTGAAAAGCCATTACAAGATGGTACACTGTGGTCATAAAGGGATGGAGATGGTATACGGAGGTAGTCTGTGGCATTTAAATGATGCTCAATTGGTACTAAAAAGCCCAAATTGTGGCAAGGAAATATCTCCCACACCATTACACCACCAACAACCTGAACCATTGATACAAGAAAGGATGGATCCGTGCTGTTATGGTGTTTAAACCAAATTCTGACCCTATCATCTCAATGTCGCAGTAGAAAATTATTCATCAGACATGGCAACCTTTTTCCAATCCTCTATTGTCCAATTTTGGTGAGCCCATGCGAACTATAGCCTCATTTTCCTGTTCTTAAATGACAGGAGTGGAACTGGTGTGGTCTTCTGCTGCTTCAAAGTTGTGTGTTCAGAGATGCCCTTCTACATAGTTCATTTGTAGGAGTGGTTATTTGAGTTACTGTTGCCTTTCTCTCAGTTCAAACCAGTTTGGCCATTCTCCTTTGACCTCTGGCATCAATGAGACCCATTTTTGCCCACAAAGCTGCCACTCACTGGGTATTTTCTCTTTTTCGGACCATTCTCTGTAAACCCTAGAGACAGTTGTTTGTGAAAATTCCAGTAGATCAGCAGTTTCTGAAATAATCAGACAAACCCTTCTGTCACCAAAAACATTCCACGTTTAATGTCACTTAAATCACCTTTCCTCCCCATTCTGATGCTTGGTTTGAAATTAATCAAATTGTCGTGACCACTTCTAGTTACTGCCATGTGATTGGTTGATTAGATTTTTGCATTAATGAACAGTTACATACATACCTAATAAAGTGGCCTGTGAGTGTATAAACTTCTCTATCTCTTACAAATTCAGGGAACATAAAGAACACTGAGCCACTGGACTCCAAACGCCAGCGTGTCCACAGTTTCTGGGTGACAGCGTTTGACTGTGGGAAGAACCGAGCTCAGGCCGATGCTCAGGTCATAGTCACAGTAAAACCTTCCTGCAAGCCAGGCTGGATTGGTAAATATTTTTACAATTTATTACTGTTATTTTTATTTTATTTATTTAATTGTATTTATTATTATTGTTTATTAAATTTATTTATTTATTAATTAAATTGTACTTATTTATTTTTATGGGAAAAAAAAAAACTTGCATTTTATAAAAATTTGACTGAATTAAACAAAATTGAAAACTGACGTTATGCTACGTTACATGTTATTTTAGATGATTATGTGTGTGTGTGTGTGTGTGTGTGTGTGTGAATTACAGGATGGACAAAGCGCATCGAGTATATTCCTGGTTCTGGCAGTATCCCTCTCTTCCCGAACCTGCACTTGGAAACGTGTGAGGAGACGGTTTGGAACATCCAGGCTACTGTTGAGCTTCAAACGGGTCATATTGGGAAGGGCTGTGACAGGGACAGCTACTCAGATCGATCTGTGCGCAGACTCTGTGGTACGTTTGATTAAGTTATTTCCTGAGTTTTTCATTTCTTCGATAAATTGTCCACGGTTTGAATTTGATGGTGGCAGATCCTCATTCATTAGGATTAGAGATGATTAGTGAACAGAAAATTGAGGACTTGGAGTTTATCTGTTACGGTCTCTGTTTCCCAACTGTTTATCTCATTTAGAGCAGATGGGAAAATGTCCCAAATCAGTCCATTCTCTTTAGATTAGCTGCAGGATGAAAATCCCTTCAAATTAGAGTGTACTCAATAATTCTACAGTTCTTGCTGATCTTGCTGAGACCAGCCCTGTTTTTAAATCAATAACGTGTAGGCTTTTAATGTTCTCAGGTGCTGTGAGGGGTGAAGTCGACCTCCTTCCACCTCCATCTCCTGCAACCAATTGGACCGCCGCGCTGCCGACTCTTCCATCTTCTGATTCATCCCTGGTGTTCTCCTTCAATGGCTCCACCCATGTTGCTGTAGTACCTGATTCAGTTGCTTCAGCAGTATCTGGAGACCACTTCACCCTGCAGCTGTGGATGCGAAGAGGAGGGGCCAGCACTCAGCCACCGGCCAATCAGGCAAGGGGAACCCGTAAAGAGGAGGAGACTATTATCTGCGGCACTGTAAAGAATGGTCAGTCTGTGCTGGCTTTATCACCATACTGAAATTTCAGTAACATTTCAGTTCCAATGCCAGGAAAATTCAATACAAAAAATAAGTTGTTCAAACTCTTCTGTTTAAAAAAGTTACACACATTGAAAAGTTTGGGGCTGGTAATATTTTTTTGAGCCTCTTCTGCTCACCAAACTTTATTTGAATCATTTTGATCATTTATATCATCAAAAATGCAGTAAAAACAGTAATATTGTGAAATATTATTACAATTTAAAATAGCTGTTTTATATTTTAATATATTTTAAAATGTTATTTATTTCTGCGATGGCAAAGCTGAATTTGCAGCGTCATTACTCCAGTCTTCAGTGTCACATGATCATTCAGAGATCATACTAATATGCTGATTTAGTGCTCAAGAAACACTTCTTATTATTATCAATGTTGAAAATAATATTGCTTAATATTAAGCTGCTTAATATTTTTGTGGAACTGTGATACATTTTTAAAGTTAAAAAGAAATGCATGTATTTGAAATATAATTTTTTTGTAACATTATAAATGTCTTTACTGATGCTTTTGATCAATTTAATGCATCCTTACTGAGTAAAAGTATTAATATTTAACCACACACGGTACGGTCTGAACGGTAGTGTACGTATTAATAAAAATATTAATAAATTAAATTGAAACAATGGAATAGTCTTCAAGTAAATAAGCAAAGTAATTCTTTATGTTAAAATAACACAAACAGTGTATTCTAATGTATTTCTAATGCACGAATCTGAAATTTTAACAAAATGTACCTTGCCAAGATTAGCATTTTTGACCATGAAACTTAGTACCGAAGTGCCAGACATCCGTGGTCAGTAGTCAGTGCTTAAGAACTGACATTTGAGCTGCTCTACTAAACAGTTTTGTGGTCTCATTTCCAGATGACTCGTACTCTCACTACTCCTTATCGGTACATGGCTGTCGTCTCTCTCTCTTCTATTGGCCGGATGTGTCCGCCGCAAGACCTGTCAAATTCCTTTGGAAACTGGAACAGGTAAATTAATCGTGACAGCAAATCTTGGTTACTTTAATCCTGTCACACACAGTTTGTCGCAGGAACTATTTGAGACGTGTTGTTTGAATCCTATAGATATAATACATTTGCATGTATACATGTTGTTGTAGAGCTTAGCTGACCCTTGACCTCTGGCTCTGACAGGTGTGTGACAGTGAGTGGCATCACCTGTCCCTTAGTGTGCAGTTCCCCTCTGTTACACTCTACGTGGATGGCGTGACCTTTGACCCTGCACTCATCCATGACAACGGAGCCATCCCCAACCCAGCACCACATCAGCGGCTAGTCATCGGAGCATGCTGGGGTAATTTTACTATTAGTCATATGTGATAAATCTTAGAGGCTGGTGTGAAGATCTCAGCAGTAGGTGGAACAGAAATCTGTAGTCTTGTTCTTTTCTGAGACTATATGTGTTTCAGCTATTAATAGACTCATGTATTATTCAACTAAACAGAATCGTTCTTACACACTGTGGCACTCGTTTAGTGTGTGTGTGGGGTAGAAAGATGCCCAAGCTTTCCGTCTCCTGCTGTTCTTCTAACTGGGTCACCTAGTCTGTGTTAATCACCTCCTAGAATGATGTTTTGACACTGGGAAGAGGCCTAAAGTAATAGTTCAGTAATGGCAATTCTGGCATTATTTACTCACCCTCATATCATTTCAAACTGTATGCTGTTATTATTTAACTTGTTAATGTTACACAGCTTTTGTCATATAACACCATTTCATATTGACCAGGGACTCCATAAAAGACAAAAACACAATTAAAGCACTATAAAAGTAGAAGTATAGAAGTTTTATGGAACAATCAAAATTGAAGCCGTTATACACTGATAAGCTTCTTCTCTATGTATCTAGCCGGCATTCTGAGAAACAAATAGCACATTGATGTCAAAATTGCATACCAAATATTGACTGCAATTCAAAATTCCAGTCTGTCCCTCACACAAAGCTATCATATAGCTTCAGAAGTGGTATGAAGAACTTGAACAGTTTTTCCTCCAATACAAAATAACAGAACATACACTATACCATTCAAAAGTTTGGAGTCAGTAAGATTTTAATACTTTAATTTAGCAAAGATGCATTGAACTGATGCTTCAAACTTGCAAAGATGCATTAAAGCATTTATCTGTTTCCTTTCATTTTTTACTTTTTTCTGTCCTGTAGAGCCAAAAGAGAAACCAAGAGACATTGTAAACAACACCATGCCGGAGAGTAAAGAGATAGGTGAGGTGCACACCAGGTTAATGAATCTGTCTATGTTTGTGTGTGGATGTGGGTGTGTTATTCATAAGCTATCTGAGATCAATAGAGATACTCAGTTAAGTGTATGAGTTTAATGTCCTTAAAAGAGTTTGTATTGATTCATATTTATATATATCTTCTCATTTTTGCTCATAGGGAAGTTTGTCAGTGGTTACAAAGGGCTTTTGTCAGGAGTGACTGTGCGTCCAGGAAATGTGGAGCCCCACAGTGTGGTGGAGTGTCTGTATGCTTGTCGAGAAGGGCTTGATTTTGGAGATCTTGAGACTTTGGGCTCAGGCATGAAGGTACATTAACACTATGAACTAAAGTTTGTTTAATTTACATATTTACTCGTAATATAGCCCATAGTTCTTCCTAATAAAACTTGGGCACTACTATAAAGGTTTTGCTTTGTTTTTTGTCTAACTCTATTCTGTCAGTAGTGTTTAAGTCACATTTAACCGGGAATGTTCCTGTAATGTCCCTTCCTCAGGTGCATGTGAACCCTAGCCAGTCTGCGCTGGTGTTAGAAGGAGACGACATTGAAAGTTTCAACCGTGCTGTTCAGCAGGTGACATACAGGAACTCTCTACGATTTGCCACACCTGGTGTCCGTCCGCTCAAACTGACCACCTCTCTCAGGTACACAACCATCCACACACCGAAACAGTGATCTTGCTTCAGCATTTCAACTTACCCAACACACATATATGTGTATATCTATATCTATATCTATATCTATATCTATCTATCTATCTATGTATATATATATATATATATATATATATATATATATATATATATATATATATATATATATGTGTGTCTTATGAACTTATTCAACAGTACGTTTTGTTTCAACTACCCAAGATGAAATTAAATAACAAAATATTATCCATACTGTAGATATTGCCAAAAAAAGAAAAAAGAAAAGAAACAGCTTTCAAGTAAAGCACATTGAAAAGCAGGAGATGAAACAATTGACTGACAAGTGCAGAGTAAAGAAAATCTGTGTAAATGTCAATTTCAGAAAATCAGTTTTTGTTGAAAACAACTCCCTCTGTTTTTTGGCAAGCATGTAGCTTTTAGGGCTTTACTTTACGGTCACCAGATATCAGGACAAAGGGTTGTGGTGACCAGCTGTAGTATCAACAATCAGATGGAGATTAATTTAACCAGCTGCTCACAGATTTATTGGCATGTATTCACATAAACATATGAGCACACATTTATGCAAAGTTGCAAACAGAAACGTGAATATAATATTCTGATTAATTTATCAAATTAATCACAATTAATCATATAATTCAAAAGTTTGGGGTCAGTTAACTAAAAACTGAGGTCTGTTTTTAAAATATATGAATATTTTTATTCAGCTAAGATGCATTAAATTAATCAAAGGTGACAGTCGTTAATTTAAATAATGATTTCTATTTCACATAAATGCTTTTCTTTTGAACATTCTGTTCATCAAGGGCTCCTGAAAAAATGTATGACTGTTTTCACAAAAATATTAAGTATCGTTTTCAACATTGATAATATTAAAAACTTTTTCTTGACCAGCAAATCAGCATATTATAATGATTTCTGAAAGATCACGTGACACTAAAGACTGGAGTAATGGCTGATGAAAATTCAGCTTTGCATCACAGGAATAAAGAAAACAGTTGTTTTGAAATGTAATAATATTTCACAATACTACAGCTTTTAATGTATTTTTAATCAAATAAATGCAACCTTGGTAAGCATAAGAGGCTTCTTTCAAAACCATTAAAAATCTTACCCACTTTAAATAAAAAAATTCCATTGTTGTGGAAGACCATTTGACCTAAAAATATGACACATTATAATCATAAAACATTGCACCAAAATGACATAAAAATATTAAGATACTTTATTCTCAAGTATCTAGGTATTCTCTTTAAATCATCATAATTCTCTTTGTCCTTCCGTAGGTGTTTCAGTGAGGAGAGCTGTCTCTCTCTCAGACAGCTGGAGGGTTACCTGGTCGTGCTCCAGCCTGACGCCCCTCAGATCTCTCTCTCTGGGGTGGGACCCCACCTGGCCCGGCCAGCCGCTGAGTTTGAGGGCCTTCAAGGGGTTCCCTTGTTTCCTGAGCTCCGTATCGTCTGCTCCTTGTCTCATGCTGTGAACACAGCTGCTCAGGGCATGGAAGGAGGGGGTAAGCTTTGAACATCTCACCTAAAACAGTAATCTGTGAACCCACCGCTTGATGGATGACCCCTATAAGGGCTTTTGTATAAAAATGGATTCTATTCATTTATCCTTGGAAAATGATCTACACATCAGACCCTGTAATAGCCCAGAGGCTCGACTTGATGAATAACTATGAACAAAAAATCTGCGGTCTAAGAGGTTGTTTTGGTTTTGTCCAGAGGCGGTGCAGCATAATAAAGAAGTCAAGGTCAAGGCATTATCAGATTATTTGCAAGTTAGTATGCAAGTATTGTCTCTCGATAGAAAGTGAGAGTAAAACAAGCAATGGAGTTACTTACTCACCCACAGGTTAACCTGTACTCACGGTGTTATCGGTGACTTTAGGCTTGTGCAATGCAGCGGACAGACCTTTGCTCTTCTCTGACTTCAGTGTTATGGCCAAAGGGTAGAGAATTATTCAGTATTTTTCTGTCTCTTTATCAGCACTGATGTCAGATGCTGTGGCTCATACTCTGGACGGGTGTGAAGTCCAGCCCTTGGGGGAGGAGCTAAACCCAGAAAGGGAGGAGCTTCTGATTGACATGGAGGCATTAAAAGAGAGGGGACTGGACATCATTAACACAACAGCCTACATTGCCATCACTGGTAATTTTTTTTATATTAACTTTATGGCTTAAATTGCCTTCACTGGTAATAAAAACTGTGGGAAAGCACTGTGAAAAATGGCTACAAAAAATATTTGGACACTTATTTGTACTCTTAACGATGGATAAGTGTCACTGTTACCAGAAAGTGTCCAAATATAATATTTTTGTCTTAATTTTGAACAAAATAAACAGCGTTTTCGAAATGTAAACATTACCACTTGTTGTACATCTTCAAAATAAATGTCACTTGATTTCATATTTTATTAAATAATGTAAAACATTTGTCCATGTTTAAGTTTTACTACTTGGGGCTATAAATGCAAATCATGTACATGGTCAGTATGATTTTTTTTTTTTTTTTTTTTTTAAGTTATTTCGGGAAAAAAAAGCCTCTTGTTGTCATGTATTTGATCAAAAATACAATAGAAAATATAGTGAAAATAACTATTTTCTATTTTAATATATATTTCAAAAATGTAATTTATTCCTGCGATGGCAAAAACTGAATTTTCAGCAGCCATTGCTTCAGTCTTCAGTATCACATGATCCTTCAGAAATCATTCTAATATGCTGATTTGATGCTCAAGAGACAATTTTTTTTTTTATTATCATCAATAATATTATAAATTATTATAAAAAATTATATTTTACTTTTATTACTATTTTAATGCTGTACTGTCACTTTTGATCAATTTATATGCATCCTTGCTGAATAAAGTATTATTTTCTAGAAAAAAAAAAATCTTACTGACCCCACACTTTTGAACAGCAGTGAATGCAATAAGTAAAAAGATAAATTATTTTAGCATAGGCACATAATGATCACATTCTCATTTATTTAACAGGAAATAGAGAAACTGCTACACTTTAATCCCTCTCTTTCAGGAGCGGAGTCGATCTCTGTGTACGAGGATGTGTTGCGCTCCATTCGCTATCGCTTAGCAAAGGGCTCTGCTCGTTTTGAAAGAAGGTTCCGCCTCTCGTGCTCAGAAATGAACGGCCGGTACACCAGCAACGAGCTCACGCTGGAGGTAATAAACACAACTGAACACATGACACTGATGTGGACACACACATTGCTTCATTAACACACACTCTCTGTGTCTCTGTCTGGTTTTCTCCTACACTTGCTCAGGTGAACTTCCTGCACTCTCTGGACAGTCTGTACCATCCGTCTCATCTGCTGGCGTCACAGCAGCAGTTCCTCCACCCGTCCCATCACACTGGGGAACTGAGCGGACACACACTCCCCAACCCACACCGCAACTCAGGTACATGTCTGAGTCTGACATTTTTATTGGTATTTATTGGTACATCAAATTTTTCTCCTATTTATAATGTTTAGAAAATGGTCTTTTTTTTACTGCAGAGAAAGTTTTGAGTTCTGAAACAGAATATATTTGAATAATATAATAACATTAAATATTTTTTTTATTTCTCATGATATAACCTTTAAAAGATGATCAAATATAAAGAATAAACATAATGTCTCTCTCTCTCCTCATGGGTACAGTTGTTCCAGGAGCCGCGACTGTCATCATCATGGTGTGCGTGGGTTTCTTGGTTGTCATGGTGATTCTTGGTGTCTTTCGCATCCGTTCCATCCATCGCCGTGGTGAAGGAGTAAGAGGCGGAGGCAAAGAAGGCAACAACCAATGGGACGATTCCGCCCTCACCATCATCGTGAACCCAATGGAGGTATGAATGCAAAAGTTGATACATACACGACTGTTCAAAAGTTTGGGGTCAGTAAGTTTTTTTTTTTTATGTAAAAAAATAAATAAATAAATGAAAAATGAAGAAAAATGTTTTTGAAAAGTCTCTTATGCTCACCAAGGCTGCATTTATTTGCATTTATTTATCTGCATTTATTTGAAAAAAAAAAAACAGTAATTATGGTAAATATTATTACAATTTTAAATAACTGTTTTCTGTTGGAATATATTTTAAAATGTAATATATTCCTGTATTGGCAATGCTAGATTTTCAGCAGCAATTACTCCAGTCTTCAGTGTCATGTGATCCTTCAACAGTCATATGCTGATTTGGTGCTCATTTCTTATTATTATTAGTATTGAGAAAAGTTGTGCTGCTTAATATTTTTATGATACATTTTTTCCAGGAATCTTTATTCCATAGAAAATTAAAAAGAACAGTATTTATTTGAAATACAAATGTTTAATAGCATTATTAATAGCTTTACTGTCACTTTTGATCAATTTAATTCATCCTTACTGAATTAAGATATTAATTTATTTAAAAAAATGTCCTACTGACCCCAAACTTTGAACGGTAGTGTATCAGCATTATTACTGATGTGTGTGGTATCTTACACATCTCTCTTTATATTCTCTCTCTTAGACGTATGAGAACCGCATGGGAATTGCAACAGATATGGAAGGAGAGTGTGACGACGAGGAAGAAGTAGTGGATTCGCCCGACGATACCAGTGATGACCAACGAATCATCATCAAGAAAGAGGGAAGAGACTCCGCCCCCAGACGCTACTGAGCCAATTAGCCACACCCACATACTAAAACACCACCCACTCGTTTAAAACACAGGAATATACAAACACACACACACACAGATGCACCATCAAAGAAAATGCAAAGTGTCTAACACACCAGTGACACAATTATAGGACCTCAGCCTATGTGAATGCAATGCTTCTCTCTGGAATGTACGCTCCCACAATACACATCGCATTCCCTCTCTGCCACTCTCAACCCAGATCCCAATATTTATTAATGGCACAATTATGTTCATTCATCCTACAACCGTTCCAATTGATGTGCTCACAACACTGTATCGAACGTAATGAAAACACTAATTGTCAACTCATATCAGCTAATTGACTCTGAATGTTTCAGATTACAGCCTTTTGTAATTAATATAACATCTAGTGCCCAGTACACCGAGTACAAAATCACTTCAGAAGCTGCATTTCCTCTGCACAATCTGTCTCTTGATACATTCCTTGAACAAATTCACATGTACAGATATAGAGGACTAGTCAGTTAAGGTGTTTCGTAATAGTGATAGACTCCAGCTAGGTATGCAAGTGCTTTCTTTTAAGCATCACAGTGCACACACACACACACACACACACACACATATCTGTGCACCTCTTCTCACAACCTCACGAAAAACACAGTACAGTGCAATGCCCTCTGCTGTATCAGAATGTTAGCTCAACCTGGGCAGTTTTGATTGTACTTAAATGTATGTAAATACAAATGACTACTACTATTATTCTCATTTTTTGTTGTCGGTTCCATTATTTACGTTCACTTTCAGATAGGCTAGGTATTTTTTTCTAATATCTCTATTGGTAATATCCAGTGATAATGACAATAATAGTATTAGTAATAAGAGCGGTAATGATTGGCTTGATGAATGTCTATTTATTTGTGTGTTCAATTGTGTAATTTAAAAACTTGTTAATATCTGATTCACAGTGAAACAGAAAGGCACATTATTGTTGTGCCTAGAACACTTTCACCTCTGCCATCATCCTCCCTCTCTTTTCTTCCCTGTCCTTTCTCTATCCGTACACTCTTTAGATACTGCCACTGCTTTTTTGGTTTCTGAATGTACAACTGTGCCAACCCTTCCTCCTTCCAGCTCGCACTCCTCCTCTCTTTTTCCCGTGACTATTTCTCTGTCTGTGTTAGTGTACAGTGGAAACCTGTCAGTAAATAAAGGCCTGTTGTTTTTGCAGTGTGATATTAAGAATGGATAAATTTGCATTAATAAGCTATATTATTACAATGGTTACCATTGGGACAATTAACTGTACTTATAGACACAATGACATGGATTATATGGATTGATTGTTATTGATAACCGTCTGAAGAAATAATCTGTTCAAAAAATTCATAATAAAAACACTCGGATGACGTTAGCAGATGGTCAGTGTTTTTTTTTTTTCTTGTTATAGTCTTGAAAAGATGACAGTTGCAGACTAAAATTATTTTAAAACAAACATTACATATTACCAAATTACACACAGATGATCATAATGTGATTATTTAGAGAGCTGTGAATGGAATATGAAATGTTTTAGAATATAAATAATGAATTGCCTATGTATCGTTCCTGTTAGGGAGGACATGTCCTCCTGTCTTAATATATTGGATGAATTATTCAACCTGCAACTTTGAAAGATTTAAATCATATTCGTTCATAACAATATCACAACTAAGTAAACATTTAAATGAATTCTGTATAAATAAACAAATTACTGTTGTTTTAGCAGATGTTGCCATTTTTGCCTTGTCTGCCATGCTTTGGAATAAATTGACTACAAAACTGTCTAGAAACTATTAGGAAATAATTTCTATAATCAATAAATCAATCAATATTTTAATATAATTATTACTCATTTTATGGATTTTTCCTGTGTTTTGTTTTACATCAAAACAAAACATGAATATATCAGAATAGCATAAACAGTCAATTTACAACAAGACAGTAATATTTAACTGAATCCATGGAAAAAAAATAAATTAATAAATAATCAGCTAATTATATAATACAAAGAAATCAAACAATTTTAGAGCTTTTTGACTTTTAAATTTGTAAGGTTTTCTGAGAAATGTTTTAATTCATTTCTGAATTTATTAAGCAGAGGAGGGGATTTAAAGGGATAGTTCACCCAAAAATGAAAATTCTGTCATAATTACCCTCAAGTATTTCCAAACCTGTATGAATTTCTTTGTTCTGCTGAACACAAAGGAAGACATTTTGAAGAAAGTTTGTAACCAGGCTGTTTTGGGGCACCATTGACTTCCATAGTAGGAAAACAAAATACTATGGAAGTCAATGGTGCCCCAGAACTGCTCTGTTTCCCACATTCTTCGGAATATCTTCCTTTGTGTTCAGCAGAACAAAGACATTCATACAGGTTTGGAACTACTTGAGGGTGCGTAAATGATGACAGAAACTTCATTTTTGGGTGAATTATCCCTTTAAGGAATCTATATTTTGTGTGTATATATATATATATATATATATATATATATATATACAGGTGCATCTCAATAAATTAGAATGTTGTGGGTTTTTTTTATTGGTCTTATGAAGTATTCTGATTTGTTGAGATAGTGAATTAATGGGTTTTTGTTAAATGTGAGCCAAAATCGTCACAATTAAAAGAACCAAATGCTTAAAATACTTCAATCTGTGTGCATTGAATTTATTTAATACACAAGTTTCACAATTTGAGTTGAATTACTGAAATAAATGAACTTTTCCATGACATTCTGATTTATTGAGATGCACCTGTATGTGTGTGTATATATATATATATATATATATATATATATATATATATACATATATATATATATATATATATATATATATATATATATATATTATCTGGATGTACATCATTCAACGGGAAATGACCATTTTTAGTGGAAAACAACAAATTCAATGCAAAATCCAGTGGACTGACCTTTTTTTGTTGGTGTGTCTCATCATCCAAATATCAGAATAACAATATTGCTAAAACTCCAACTAACCTGTTTATTTCCATCCTGTTTTAGCATCATATTTATTGCCACTGTATGCAATAAATGAATAAAGTTTAGGTCCTTGAGCTTGACCAGAGCATTTCTGTTTCGGTATACACGTTTATACGCCCCTAAATTGCACATGCATGTTCATTTTAAAAAGTTACAGAGCTGAAAGTATACTGCACAACAGGATTTTTTTTTAAAATACTGCTTATTCTACAAAATCCTTTTCCTGAATCTTGAAACAATAGCTTATCAACCTGTCACTCAAAGCATGCGCTGTCACTTTAGGAATTTTACGTAACTTCAGCGTAAATCTCGCTCCATTCGTCGTGATGCTCAGCACAGTTCAAAGCGCTGCTAACGGTTGGTCTTTTACGCAAATCGCGTTTGTGAATAGCCGTGTAGGGTTTGTGTGGCTGGTTCGCTCCTGTTTCAGTGGGCCACACGGGGAAGGTAAATAAAGACAGGACGGTCACCAGCGCCACAATTACCCGTCAGGTACCGACAACCACAGGCCGTTACCCTCAGCTGTCTGTTTAGGGCCTGCTGCGCTCGGTCGTGTTTTATCTTCGTCTAAACTCCATTGCTTTCGGGATAAAAGGAGAAAGAGAGGAGAAGAGAGGTGACAACATCGCCTGTGCAGGTGAGAAGAGTTTATTTAGCTTGTAAGCTAACTGTCTGCAGCATATTTGACTTAGTTGACCTGCTAGCTTCATTGTTATGACTCAATCCTGCAGCACAAAAACGGCTGTGAATAGCTAACCGGTTGTTGTCTGTTACGTTGGAAAGTGCAACTGCCATTTAACGTTACATTTGAGGAAAGTCACACTTGCACTTAATGTTCCTGTGCTGAAGCCAAACTGACAGCAGACAAGAGTCAGACTCGGAGCAGAAGTGTACAGCATGTCTGACATGCAGTTTTTGAGCTAGAATTTGAGTTATCTGATGACCAATTCAACCAGTGGTCATTCATAGCACAAACCCTCTTATTTGTCTCATTGATTTTTCATCAAGTGTGACAGATACATGAAGGAAGCAAGTTGTTTTGGGATTATTGCAAAACGACAGCAAGGTAAACCAGGGCTGCTTGTTCACATGCAATCTTGGTTAATTGTTAATAGCTGCTTTTAGGGACAATGAAATCTGTGTAATCCTTCTAGCCTGGATAAGCTGATGGAACATATGTTTATGCCAGTGGAAAGGTAGCTCAGTCCACAGGATTTATCTCAAGCCGATGATTCATTGTCTTTCAGTCCCTGTTCAGGTTGGAGACGCTTTTGTTTGTGGCAGGTATGGTAACATAGGACTCAAGATATTCATCCAAACCATTTCCAGAGATGAAATTGTTTACAATAATTGTTATAGGTTGTTTATGTTATGATTTTTATTTGTATAAATAGACTAAGATGTATAAAAGAAGCCATGGATGTCACTCTCGGGGGCACTATGGTGATTCTGGTACCTTTCTGTGTTATTAGGGCTACAAATTTGGGTCACCTGGGGGTCGGGGACTCACTAGGGGCCCTCTTAAATGGATAACTTACCCCGAAATGAAATTTCTTTCATCATTTACTCTCACTCAAGTTGTTCCAAACCTGTATATATTTCTTTCTTCTGTTAAACACAGAAGAATGTTTGTAATCAAACAGTTTATGGTAGCCAGTGACTTCCAAATATAGTATGGAAAAAAAAATAATGTGGAAGTCGATAGCTATCGTCAACTGTTTGGTTATCAGCATTCTTCAAAATACCTTCTTTTGTGTTTGAACAGAAGAATAAAAAAACTCTTACAGGTTTGGAGCAACTTGAAGGTGAGGAAATATAATGATGTAATATTTTTATTTTAGGGTGAACTATACCTTTAAAATTACTTAAAATGTTTTAAATTAAGACAAAACAATCATTAAATAAGAAAAAAAATCTAAAATCTAAAAAAAAAAGTTACAAGTGTCATTTCTATACCAGAAAAGTCATGTAAATTAAAGTGGATATTTTTATAATGAATATACAATTTTATTGGGTAGAAATTGTAGGTTTTTTTTCTACAAATATTTTTCCTTAATCTTTATCCAGAAAATCATGAAAAACTGAAAGTCAAGTGAAGTCACGATTATTTATATAGTGCTTTTTACAATGCAAATTGTGTCAGAGCAGCTATACAGTATTAAACGGGGAAATAGTGTGTCGAAATAGTGTTTCTTTCTCCTCTGGCCAGACAAAACCAACAGTTTAAATCTAAGCTGCAGCAGAGTCAGATTGTGCAGAGGACTCATTCATGTAAATTGTGCAGAGGAAAGAATCATGTAAACTCATTGGGTTTTTTAAACTAAGATTTTTGCACTGATTTACAGTCTGGAGAAGTTGATGTTAGTTGCTGACAGTCAGAGACACTCTGCAGATTTGAGTTGAGAGATTTCATGAAATTGCGTAGTTTATGATAGTCACAGACTCAGATTATTTTAGCTTCAGACTGTGATTTCATTGGAGTATAAGCATGTTTGATATTTTTGAGCCAATTTTACAACATGTATTGTTCTTTTGTCATCTCGTAGCAACAAAACACATATTTATGCATTTGTTGTGATCGATTTGAAAGTTTGGTAGTGTGTGATCCTCAGTCGCTTTATGTACAATACCCAGTTTTTCTTCTGTAACTGTTTACAAAGTAAGCAAGTGTATGACACCTAGTGTTTTGAAATCTGTTCAGATTTTAAAAGTCATGTAGTGTATTCCAGCCTACAGAGATTAAAATAAGTTTTGAAAACAAAACTAGGGCTGGGGTGCCTTCAAATGTTGTTTTAGACAATGGGGGGCCTCAAAAGATTAAGAACCCTTAACCAATTCACTGCTGTCACTTTTATAATAACACCATTCAATGACGATATTATGTTTACTTGTAGATATCTCAAGGTGTTAGTTTGATCCAGCTTGACGGTGTTTTGCCATGGCGATGCGGGAATTAGTGGAGGCAGAATGTGGGGGAGCCAATCCCCTCATGAAACTGACAGGTCACATGACCCAAGAGGGAGGGGCTTGGAGACACCGATCAACACCCACTGTAAGCTACTGGACATTTTCTTTGTTGTTACCATGACAAAATATTTAGGGCCGGAATTACAAATCATTGTCTGTAATGCAAATACGGTGATTTGCATGGAATGTGATCAGACTGTTCTTCAAAGTTATGGTTATCATTTATTGGTAAGTTAACTAAATGATTAGTCGAATACTCAGAAAAAAATCTATAAAATTAATTGGAATAAAAGAATAGTTAAATCATCTGATAAAAAGTAAAAAATAGATTAATAGATTAACAAATAGTTGTTAGTTTCACCCTAAAAAATATTAAAATACAATTAAATGAATAATAAAAAGCTTCTTTTCCCCTCCCCCCCACAGATTCCTCCTACTCCAATTGAAATAGCCACTGAAGAGGAGGTGTGTGGTCTTTTCGATATTTCAATATTTCATAGACCTGACGAGCTTGCCAAAGTCAAATAGTCTGTGATCATGTTCTCTGTTCTTACTGTAATGACGTCCTGTTATTTTGAAATCTAGCTGGTCAGTGAGTTTCTACAGGCCCCACAACGACCTCCTCACAGTTTTGATATGGGTCAACTGCTGGAGGAAATGCAGCAGATAGATCAACAGAACTACAGACAGGCTCCACAGAGAGGTAGACTGCACAAACACACATATAGTCCAATCTTAACACTTTTTCATGTGCTGTAACTATATGTTTTCATTTCCCAGCTCCTGACGTGGCTGCTCTGGCGCTGTCTGGCGATTGGGCGGCAGAGTTCCTGTCTAGTGCTGACTCCGCCGCTTCTTCTGGACAAGCTGGTCTGGATCCAGCTGATGTTGATTGGACCAGAGAATTCATCAATGAAGTGGCAGGTTAATATATATTTAATATGTGCTATTTTAGCCCAGATTTGATCCTTTTTAATTTTGGATGCCATTAGGTTTATTATAATGTCGTTAGAAGCCATTGGATGTCATTAGGTGGAGCTGACGATTCTTCGCTCTTTTTTTGTCCAGCCATCCTTTCATTCTCCACATTTTCACTCTTTCTGTCATCTTCTATTAAACCTCCACTATTCAATTCCCTTCCTCCTGTCTTGTAGACCCTGGCCGCTGGGCAGAGGAATACCTGGAGCAATCAGAGGAGAAGTTATGGCTGGGAGATTTGGGAGAAAGAGAACAGGACAAAGAATGGTATTTTATGTATCTTAGAAGAATAGTATAGAGAGACTCCTCATAATAGCAATATACACTACTGTTTGGGGTCAGTAACTTTGTATTTTTAGTGCTTTTGAAGTCTCTCGTGCTCAGAAAAACTGCATTTATTTGATTAAAATTGCAGTAAAGGGAAATGTTAGAAAGTCACTGACAAAGATTGGAGTGTTTTTGCTGTATTTTTTTTGTTCCACAGTTATGTTCCACAGTTTGAAGATGCAGTGAAAGACATGACGTTCAAACAATTTGGTACAGTCATTATATCCTTGCTTTAATATATTTTTTATCCTATCAGGACACAAGAATACCAGTCAGGTGAAGAACTACGGCAAACAGCAAATGAACTCCTTGCCAAAGTGGATGACCCTAAACTACAGAACACAGAGGTGAGAGAAAGAGGAGGGTTTAAGGGTTTAACTGTTCTTTGAGCTGCATCTGAAACACTTTAGTCAAAGTCACCATATGCAGAGATACATAAAACAAGCATACAGATATTGCACCTAAAACACAAATTGTAAACAGGTAGTTCAGCTTCTAAATTAATACTCGGTTTTAAAATGAATAGTCCTTTCTATGTTTTGTGCCAGTTTGCCGTGTTGCTTGTCCACCTGCAAACGGGTATAATGAATTGTATTACTTTGCAGAAGAATAGTTTATTCTGTAACTGTTTATGAAACATTGGTGTCTTTGATCGTAGTGCTGTTACTTTGATTCTTATAAAAGCAGCAAGCTACTTAAATCTAAGAGTTGCAGTAAAAGGTTTTTTGACAGTCCACATTTGTAAAATTACTGTAAAACATGGCCTCTCATGACATACTGCTGTATTAAATGCAGCAACACTGAGACTTTAATGTAATTTTATAAAAATATGATTTTTGACTAAAGTTTGCTCTGCTTTCACCAATGCCACATCACAGAATTGATCTGTCACAAGGGATCACTTAAAGTTCACCCAAAAATGAAAGTTTGCTGACAATTTACTCACCCTCAGGCCATCCAAGATAAAGCTAAGTTTGTTTCTTCATTGGAAAAGATTTGGAGATATTTAGCATGGGTGCAGTGAATGGGTGCTGTCAGAATGGGAATCCAGACAGCTGACAAAAACATCACAACAATCCACAATTATTTCCATGTGACTCCAGACTATCAATTACTGTCTTGTGAAGTGAAAAACTGCGTGTAAGAAAAAGTCCATGCCCTCTTGTCCTCTCATCAAAATCTACTGGCATATTTATTTAGAACTGTTTTGGACTGATTATGTTTGTAAACGGTGCTTGATTTTTGTGTATTTCTTTACTGATTCAGACAAGATGACTTTTTCACTGGAGAAAGCAATATTATGAATGGAGAATTATGAATGTATTTTAGCCGTGAACAGTGGTTTGAAGTTTAAAATCGTCATGATCAGATTTTCACTTCACAAGATGTTAACTGATGAACTGGAGTCATGTTCATTACTTGTGGATTATTGTAATGTTTTTATCAGCTGTTTGTTTTCTCATTCTGACGGCACTCATTCACTGCAGTGGATCCATTGGTGAGCAAGTGATGTAATGCTAAATTTCTTCAAATCTGTACTGATAAAGAAACAAACTCATCTCATCTTGGATGGTGTAAAGATGAGTAAATCTTCATTTTTGGGTGAACTATTCCTTTAAGAGATGCTAAAATTGTGTTAATGTTGTCTCAAGGGATCTTTTTACATCCCAGTGTGTACTTCTGTGTTATTTTTTAGAAAGGTTAAAGTAATACATTAACCTGTTTAGGTTCACTTTTGACTTGTGGTAAATTAACTTGTGACATTGATCTTGTTTTCATGGGCATTTCCTTACTTGCACGTATTTCTCTCTCTTTCATTTAACTCTGCTCATGCTTCATCATATAATTTGGGATATGTTATGCCTTTGGCCGTTATGCCTTCCTTCTTGTGGTCTACTTGTGTCTACTATCCATAACTATCAAGAAGAAACCACTGGTGGACTTGTTTGTTTGTGTGTGTGTGTGTGTGTGTATGTGTGTGTTCATCGCCTATGTGTTTCCTGTTAGCAGTAGATGTGTAATAGCTGTTGTTGTTGTTGTTGTTATTGTGTAGTTCCTGCGGTTCATTAGGCAGATTGGCGAGGGCAGTGTGACTGTGGAGGACAGAGCAGGAAAAGAGAACACTGATAAAGCACAGGCCAAGGAGGCACAGCACTGGGCCTCCGGCATTAACCAGGTATGAGCCCTTCCCAGCTCCTGCTGTAGAGGAAACACTGTGAAGGGTGACTCTGCAGTCCCTTGGCGGCCATCTTGGCTCTTCTCAAGCCATAACTAAACCGCAAACTGTTAATCCTTGCACTGTGTGCTGCTGGGTTTTAAATAATTACTCATGAGAAATAGTTTTGGATAGCTTAATTTGTTGTAGAGACTGGATTTTGTATATTTAGTGGGGTCTGAGACCACATGTAAAATTTGGGATTCTGCTTTATCTATTATATTATATTATATTATATTATATTATATTATATTATATTATATTATATTATATTATATTATATTATATTATATTATATTATATTATATTATATTTGGTTTGGGGTCATTTATTTATATATATATATATATTTTTTTTTTTTTTAATTCTTTTATTCCCCAAAGATTTATAAAATTTATCAGATGTTACAATATATATATTTATAATGTATATATATATATATATATGTATATATTACAATATATATATTTATAATGTTGCAAATGATAAAATAAATGCTGTTCTTTTGAATTTCCTATTCATCAAAAAAAAAAAAAAAATCACGATTTCCACAAAAATATTAATCAGCAAAACTGTTTTCAACCTTACTAACAATGGGAAATGTTTCTTGAGCAACAAAGCAGTATATTAGAATGATTTCTGAAGGATCATGTGACACTGAAGTCCTTAGTAATGTCGCCATCACAGGAATAAATTACAATTTAAAATGTATTTATTTATTTATTAAAAAAATGTATTTATGAGTGTTATTTTAACTTGTAATAATATTTCACAATATTACTGTTTTTACTTTATTTTTGGTTAAAAAATAGCAGCCTTGTTGAGCATATAAGACTTCATTCAAAAAACAACAACAAAAAAAAACTTACTGACCCCAAACTTTTAAGTGGAATATAATTTGAAAAACATCAATCTATTTAATTTTAATATTTTATTATATAAATATTTTGTATTTTTATAATCAAAAACATACAATTAAAATACAGTTAAAATATTACAGTTTGATACAGTTTAGCAAAGCATTATGATGTAAATTTATTAAGAAATATTGTAGATTCTACACTATTCCTAAGTCATAGAGTTCTCTCAAATGTCACCCTGTTCATATAAATATGGATTAAAATTTGCTAGTGGTCTCAGACTTTTAGACCCCACTGTAGGTCAAGCCAAGTTTTTTTCAAAGGAAAAATCACAATTGTCCAGGACTAGGTCTACACTATGCTTGAAAACTGGCCCCTGTTTCTAAAAACTATTTTTTTTAATCTTATGGTTCAAACAAGCAACAGTTTAATTGTGATATTTCCTTCTTCCTTTTGTCATGATCGCTCATGATGACATCTTTTAATCCCTTTTGATCCCATCTTGATACCTTTTAACCTCCATCCATACCTAAATTTCCCTACTATCCTTAACAATCTCACACCAAACGCATAAATACCCCTCCCTGTACCCTCTGTCCCATACTGGCTGCCCAGTTCCTGGAATCAGGGGAAGGGACTGTGCAAGTGGAAACTCAAGAGGGCAAAGTGAAGAATGACAAAATTAAAGCTAAACAGGCAGAGCAATGGGCTACTATCGTCAGGCAGGTAGGACCCTGATCATCTGGCAACAGTGATGCAGTAGTCCTGCGATTTCTGTTCTGTCTGTGATTTTAGGCTTGTCATTTTTGTTAACCAGCCCCTGCTGACCAAACCTTTTTTGCCTTAAAGAGAGCAAACTGTTATTTTAATTTAATAGCGCTTTTAACGTAATTATCGCTGCAAGACACCAGGCCTGTAGAGCTAATGCCCTGCTCACACTGCTTTTCATTTGTGCTCAGCTACTGAAACCACTTTGACTTCCTGCAGTAGTGAAGGTACACTGAGCATTGCTTGCTATTCTTAAACTAGAGAGGAAAGGAAAGATGGATGAATGAGGGTGAGATTTTTTCCTTCTTCTGTCGGTCTCCCAAACCCTCTTTTTCGTTTTCAATTACATCCTTTCTTTATTCCTCCACTCTCATTCATCACAGTATGTGTTCTTTTTTTCCCTTCGGCGGAGTAGTGATTAAGCATTTGCAGGCTCTGTAATGTGTTCTGGAGGCTGCTAACAGCCTGGCATGTCACTGTGCTCGTTAGGTTTCGGCAGAGTCTGCAGAATCTTGGGTAGATCAATTCACTGCTTACGGACCAGACTTCCAGCAGGCCAAAGCAGCGGTCGAGGTGAGACAGACTAAACACTTGCACATGTTCACATGAACTTCAGTGTGATACTGTTGCATTCACTGGTGGTGCTTGTGTGTTGTGTGTGAGTTCAGAGTGATGTTGATTTCTGGGAGAAACTCCAGCAGGAGTGGGAGGAAATGGCGAAGCGGGATGCTGAAGCTCACCCTTGGCTCTCAGATTTCGACCAGATGCTCAGCAGCTCTTATGACAAGGTGTCTGGATATTGTACATCTGTGCCCATTTACAGCATGGACACTTGCACTTAATTAAAAGGCTCTAGTCTGTACTTTATTACAGTTTATACAACAGTTAGTTCCGGACTTTGATTCTGCATTGGCTTCTCTTGGAACTATTTTCATTGGCGGAGTAAAAATAAAACAAAAACTACTAATTTATTGAATTGTTGTTTTAAATCATGCTGTTACTTGTGGCTGATATTCAAAAAAAACAGCATGTTAAATGTTGCATGCTGTATAGCCACTCTTTTCATACTTTCATTTCATTTATAAATGTTCTGCACAAAAAACATTCAACAAATTTTCCTGAAGTATATTTTTTTATTGTTCAGAAACCAAAAACTCTACTGTTCAAATGTTTTTTCTTATGTTTTGGAAAGAATTCTCTTTTGCTTACCAGGGCTACATTTATGTGAAATTCAACAATAATAATGTGAAATATTATTACAAATTAAAATAACTGTTTTCTATTTTATTATTATAAATACTTTTCCTGTGATGTCAAATCTGAATATCCACCAACAGTTACTCCAGTCCTTAGTGTCACTTTTTATTTAGTTATTTAGTTATTTTTGAGAAATTGGTGATTTGGTGCTCAAGAAACATTCTTTATTATTATCAGTGTTGAAAACAGTTGTTCTGCTTAATATTTTTGTGGAAACCATGATTTTTTCCCCCAACATTCTTTCATAAATAGAAAGGTCAAAAGAACAGCATTTATTTGGAATATAAATCTTTTGTAACATTATAAATCAATCAATTGAATGCATCCTTGCTGAATAAAACTACTTTTTTCTGTCTCCAAAGAAAAAATATTACTGAACTTTTGAATAGTAGTATAATTCATTCACGTGTATATAAAGTTTTTCAGAAATAGCAAAAAAAATGTGAGGAAAAATGATTTGTGAACATTTACTTGAATGTGTTATATACCATAATACTTACTGTGAATATGCCTTTACTTTTCTCCTAGGGATATCAGTTTGAAGAGGACAACCCCTACCTGTCCCATGATGATCCGTTTGCTGAGGGTGTGAAGAGGATGGAGGCGGGGGACATTCCTGGAGCCGTCCGTCTCTTTGAGAGCGCGGTTCAGAGAGAGCCAGAAAACCAGCTGGTCAGAGCTTCATACGTATAATCCCGACATCCAAACACTGATGATACATTTTGTCTCAAGGGATTCTAACAGTGTTCTGCTTTCTTGTTTGTCTTTGTGAAATGCTGACTGTGTGTGATGATGCTGCAGGCTTGGCAATATCTGGGCACCTGCCAGGCAGAGAACGAGCAAGAGTTTGCTGCTATCAGTGCCCTCCGCAGGTGAGAAGTATAACCGCAGCCTTACTGTGCACAGCAATTAAATTCTCTATGAAAAATCTGATTTAGTAAAATACCGCTTCCACATTTTTAAGATTCAAGTCTCGATTGTTTTTAGATGTATTGAGCTGAAAAAGGACAATCTGACGGCTCTCATGGCTTTAGCTGTGAGCTTCACCAATGAGTCACTGCACAGACAGGCCTGCGAGACGCTCCGTGATTGGTTGAGGCACAACCTTAAATACCGGCATATCCTTGAGCAGCATGAACGAGAGAAGGAGCGGGAGAGTGTGAGGGAGAGGGAGAAAGAGAGGGAGAGATTTGGATCCCTTCTGCCAGAGTAAGAGGTTTCCTCAATGCTGTGAAAAAACATTCTGGGTTTAAAACAAGTACACTATATGATGAGTTACACTACATTTTGTTGGTTGCACCAGACACACCGCACTGAAATCTCATTGACTGAAGTATGGCTCCTCAAGCTTAGAGTCATAAAACTTTTTTCCAGCAAGGATGCATTTAACAAATAATTGCTGTTCTTTTGAACTTTCCATTCATTGAGGAATCCAAAAAATGTATCACAGTTTTCACAAAAATATATTAAGCAGCACAACTGTTTTCAATATTGACATAGTAAGAAATGCTTCTTGAACACCCAATCAGCATATTAGAATGATTTCTGAAGGATCATGTGACACTAAAGACTGGAGTAATGATTCTGAAAATTAAGCTTTACCATCACAGGATTACATTTTTGTTTATTCCTGAAAGGATTTATGTGGAACTTGAAACATATTGGATATTATATGACAGAAATCAGGGAGAATCATAAAAAAATGCAGTATGGAGAAGCATCTTGGAAATAATGAAAATAGAAGGCAACATTTTTGCATTTAGTGTGGGTGGATAAATGGTTAGAACACAGTGTAAGTGTTATTGTAACATTGAGGGACAAGCCAGAATTATTTTATCAAAGACTTTAACTTGTATTAAACCCAGAATTCCTTTTTAAACCATTTTCATGATTGTGTAACACTGTGAACTGTTCAGACGTGGAAGCAGCCGCAGCAGCCTGTTTTTAATGCCTTTTTTACATTAATGTGAGACATGCATAAGTGACTGGACAGGGTGTTGTAACCAAGCAACAGATTTACATTTGTCACCAATCATAAGTGGGCAGTGCTCTAAAAATACACAATCTTGCGCAAACACAGGTGTGGAGTTCAATCTGCAGACAGCATTGAGAGTAGCTGCATGTGCTCAGTTGAGAGTGCAGATATTAAAATACATTTTTGTATGACTCAGGAATGATTATGCACTGTCTTTCTTTTATTAAAGATTATTTTCCAAAATAAATTCTACTCACAATTTCATTCAAAAACAACATGATTTTTTTTTTCTCTTGTGGCGCACAAAAGAAGAATTTTTGGAGAATATTCTTGCTGCTCTACTCCAAGTAATTTAAGTGTATAAGGACGTGGTCCCTCAAGATCAATAATGACAAAAAAAGTGTTCTAAAATTGTCCCTATCTCTTTTAAGTAATAGGCAAATCCATTCTTTCACTTGTACTTCCTCCTAGGGCGCTGTTTAATGAAGTGCAGACATTATTTTTGAGTGCAGCGGCCGCTGACCCCACACAGGTGGACCCTGAGCTGCAGTGTGGTCTGGGCGTTCTCTTCAACCTGAGCGGAGAGTATGACAAGGCTGTGGACTGCTTCTCTGCCGCCCTGTCTGTGATGCCACAGGTTGGTTCTTTCACACTTAAGACTGATACACCAAGCAAGTTAAAACTAAAAATATATAAAGTTTTAATAATCGTTCTAATTCTATGAAAATAGAGAAGTCTACACCACAGCTATAACGATAATCCCACTGAGGAACAATATCACTGGAATCACTCTCAGAAAGTTTTTTTTTTTCTAGTTGATGAATGAGAAAAACTTTGACAGCCAGAAAAACATTGACTTGAATGAGCATATAAGCGACAGATGACAAAACTGTAACGCACGCTTATTGTCCGTTTGTGTGGATGTTAATATAGCTATCTTTATAGTTATTGTTCTTGGGATGTTACACTAGCTATGTTTCCATCCAAAGTTACAAATTAAATTTATGTGCAAAATTGGACTATTGCATGAAACATTTGTGAATAAAAATTAAATTTGCTGCACCAGGAGAAGGCACTGTAGGCTATATAATATTTTTGTATACAATAAATTACGAGCTTCAGGGATGAAAAGTGGCCATGTTATCTTATTTTCAGAGCCTGCTGTTTAGGAACGCAGTTCTGGGAGTTAATTATAATGAAGCACTTTGACGAGACTTTGCGCAAACATTTTAGAATGACAAAATTAGCATTTCAGATGCTGTGCAATGAGATTGGTCCTTTGGTTGGTCCAGTTTTATGCTGTCTCATCGCAAAGTCACACGTCTTTTTTGATGCGCATTAAAGGGATAGTTCACCTAAAAATTCAAATTCTGTCATTAATTACTCACCCTCATGTCGTTCAAAACCCGTAAGACCTCCGTTCATCTTCGGAACATAAATTAAGATATTTTTGTTTGAATCTGAGTGCTCTCTGACCCTCACATAGACAGCAAGGGTCCTTACACGATCAAGGTCCAGAAAAGTACCAAGATGATCGACAAAGTAGTCCATGTGACATCAGTCTGTCAACTGTAATTTTACAAAGCTACGAGAATACTTTTTGTCCAAAGAAAACAAAAATTATTTTATTCTGCATTTTTGTCTCTACTGTTTCTCTTGTGGACGTGCGTTTCACGACAGTACATGGCGCAACCGCGTGGCGGCGCAATCCCTGATCCAGATTCAGATCGATCTTGGTACTTTTCTGGACCTTGATCGTGTAAGGACCCTTGCTGTCTATGGGAGGGTCAGAGAGCTCTCAGATTCAAACAAAAATATCTTAATTTGTGTTCCGAAGATGAACGGAGGTCTTACAGGTTTGGAACGACATGAGGGTGAGTAATTAATGACAGAATTTTCATTTTTGGGTGAACTATCCCTTTAAGGAATTTATTCCGTAAAAGTGTTTCCATTGTAGTTTCCATGTGCATGTTTTCTTACTGGACAAGAAATTTATCCTATTTAGTTGAGCGCATAAGTTTTTTTTAGTACGCATTTTTAGAATTTATGTGCATCTTGGCGTTTCCATCCAGGGTTTTTTTTTTTTTTTAATTTATTTTTTTTTATGCAATATCCCAAAAACGCGCATTAAAATAGGTGGATGGAAACATAGCTACTGTTATATTCTACATATTGTTCATCAGTATAATAGTTCACATTCTTCCTTCTCTCAACTCTACATGAAGGATTATCTGCTGTGGAACAAGCTGGGAGCGACTCTTGCTAACGGGAACCGATCAGAGGAGGCAGTCGCTGCTTACAGACGTGCGCTGGAGTTACAGCCTGGATTTGTACGTAGCCGATATAACCTGGGCATCAGCTGTGTCAATCTGAGTGCACACAGGTTAGTAAAAGAAGGTTTAACCAGGGCACACATGCCAGAAAGGGCTAAAACGCCACAATAAATGCCATCCTTTTATATCTCTGTCAGGGAGGCTGTAGAGCACTTCCTAGAGGCCCTTTCTCTGCAGCGACAGGCCGCAGGTGATGGAGAGGGAGGTGCGGGTCGAGGACCAGGTTCAGCAGCAACTGTGATGTCAGACAATATCTGGTCCACATTACGCATGGCACTGAGCATGATGGGAGAAAGCTCACTTTACTCAGCCGCCGACCGGCGAGATCTGGACACACTGCTGGCGCACTTCTGCCAGAGAGATGGAGAGACAGAATGAAGGATGGAGGAGATGAAGGAGCACAGGAAGATAGAATGCGAGTGTGGAGAAGCCTGTTTGGGAGAGAAAACAACAAGATCGGAGGTGTACATTTCAACAGAGGGCATGACTTTTGATGGTGCTAAAATGTGAGGAGATAAAAAAACGAGTGTGAAACATCCATTTAGCTCCAGCACTATGTTAACGGACAGACGGATGAACTGATGACTGTCCTTGAGAAAAAGATGTTAAAAAGTCCATGGTACAAATTTGCTACGGTTTTTGTCACAAGTTTACGCTTACAGAGAATCTGTTTTAATTTTCCCATTTTGTTAATCTTGAAGATTACAGTTTTTTTTCCCCATTGTCCTTATCAAAAATTACTCTAATATTTCTCAAATGGGCAAATAAGGTCCCTGCACTGTGAGCTCAAAGTACTTGCCTCTGTTTGACACAGAGACGAGGATGTGGAGAAATAACTGTGTTCTACATCACTACGGATCCAATACAAAGTAACAGAGGTGATTTGCAAGCTTTATTGGCAACTTTATTCACGAGTGACCGAAGGGTTGTAAAACTGTCTGCCCTGTCTGTAAGCACTCTTTCTTATCAGATATTTGCTTTGCTGTAAATTAATTTGCTTAACTGTAAATTCTACTTGCCATATTGTGTATTGTATCATAATTATTAATGTTTTGCATATAGCCAATTCAAATTGTTATTATGATTATGTAATTCAAGCAATAAAGCTTTGACAACAATGCTTGGTAACTAATTAAAAATACTTTTAATTTGTTTTTATTTATATATTAAAAAAAACAACGAAAAATTTCAATTTCAAGTATTAAAATATGACAAAATTACATACTTTTTAAAAAATTTATTCAGCTTGCTGTTAGCAAAAATCAAAATAGTAAAACTTTTTAATATTTACAACATATTTATATTATATTTACAACATGCTTTCTATAATTGGCGATTATAAACTCCTTAACTAATTCGTAAACACAAACGTATTTTTTGTAACAACAAGACAAGTGTGATTGTGTGCAGTGTGTTTTGTTTCTTTTTTTACAGTCTATGATTCAGACTGTTTCACTCGAAATAATTAACGTTAAAAAGATGTCAACAACACGCGGCTGTATTTCAAATCACTGGTACACGCCCAATAAAAATATATTTGCAGTCTCAGCCAATCAGAAGCGCCGAGGGAGGAACTTAGCGTTCAGCTATTGGTCTGTTTAAAAATCGCCGCAAACAGAACCACCCATTTAAATGCTCTCGCTGCTGGAGTCACACAGAGTTTGGATTGTAAGACGACTGAAGCATTTCTTTGTTGATATCTGCTTTTGTATATATATAGGTGTGTAAATCCTAACAGAAAGTTGATTTGATAAAGACTGAAAGATTTAAAGGAACACAGAGCAGACTGCACGTGGAACATCTTGAGCTTTAAGGTGAGTTTAAGTTCATTTACTGGACAATAACTTGTTGCTAAAAACGCGACACAATAAGAACTGCTACTTCTTTATTTAACGTTAACTGAATTAAGTGTTTCACTTACGTTACATTTTAGCAATGTTCTAGCAAGCCAGCAGGAGTCAGTGCATTAGGGTTGCATCTATTTTTTCGGTTCTTACCATTAATGTTTTCATAAACGTGTTGTTTTTCAGTAGCAAACAGTGAAAAATGGGTGCCAGTGAAAGCAAGTTGTCTGTGGCATCGACACCAAAGCTCGAGCCGAGCCAGCGGCCGAGAGCAGCACGTGTCGCGAGACTCTCAGACCCGCGCTCACCGTCCTGCGCTATCGACCGCACACCTGTACAGGTACCACAAACACACAGCAACAACACTTCTGTTTATGAGTCTCTCTAATAAAAGATTGATTTAGTCGCTTATCGATTAGCCAGATTGTGAGCTGAATTATGCCATTTTGAGATCGCGTGAGAGCAAATATGGGCATAATAAGAATTTATTGATTTGTATTTTCCTGTAGGTGGGCGTGGCTTACTCTCCTCTTCCGGTGGAGGAGTCAGTGGGGCCTGTGTTTGACCCCCGCTCACCCACACCTGGCATCACTCGAACACCAATGAAGGGTAAGTGAAGTGTATCACGTGAGTACATCAACTCGGTTTTAATTCAAAATATTTAAACATGGCGAAAAGAGCTCAAGCTAAAAGCTGATTAATATTCATGAGCTCAGCCCTTTCTGTAAAGAGTGCACTTTTTCAGTTGCCTTGGTTGTGGAAGTATTTTTAAGGAAAAGGTCTTTGATTTTAAAAAGTTGCAAGTCAGGAATCAAACCAACCAGCTACAAGGTAACACTACGAGCTTTGATATTTTTTTAGCAAAATGTATTTGAAAATCAGAGGGAAAGACAAAGGTTACAAGACTGTGTGGTTAAAGGAGTAGTTCATCCCAAAATGAAAATTGTCTTTTACTCACCCTAATCTCTTTCCAAATCTGTATGAGTTTCTTTCTTATATTGAACATGAAATATATTTTGAGGACTGCTGTTAATCAAAGAGCTGATGGTCCCCAATGACTTCCATAGTATTTCTTACTATGGAAGTCAATGGGGACCAACAACTTGGTTCTTCAAAATATTTTCTTGTGTTCAACATAAAGAAACTTTTATACAGGTTTGGAACGAGATTAGGGTGAGTAAAAGACAATTTTATTTTTTGAGTGAACACTTTCTTTAAAAATGTTAATTATGATACACATACATTTTACATCCATAATGCATTCAAATGTGCATATTTATTCAGATTTGTAAGCAGCTCAAGTGTTTCTCCTGAAGGAGAAATTTAAGTCGCCATCCTCAGCCCTCCCACTTTAAATTCATTACAAAACAGGAGTAGTGACAGCCTCCTATACAGTGACACATCCAAGTGTAACGGTTGATCAAAAAAGAATATAGGGTGGGTTTATTGATTTAAAGATTATAAGGTTAAAAAAACTGATACATGGATGAATCGTTCTTAGTCATAAGTCTTTAAGTTAAAACTGCTTTGTCTCCTTTACAGTGAGCGTCACGTCTCTTGCTCGGCGGCTGAGCACCTTCTTTCTCAATGATGTCAAGTCCGATAGCAACTCTGTTACTCCGCTTCCTCCGGTCTCCGTCACCAAACACCCCAGCCGGCCCAGTGGGAATCAGCACAATGAAGCAGGCCCCAGAGATCCTCTGCTCCCTGTGGTAAAAGCCCAGAACTCATCCACCCTCAACGGGGACACGGATACCATGTCCACCCCTGCGCTTTCTTCAGAGGGCTACGGCTCCGTATGCAGCAGCCCATTTGTGTTGATCGGAGACCCACAGATGGAGGTGGAGGTGGATGCTGAGGCCTCGCTGCAAGAGGCGGAGGAGGCTCTGCTGCTCGGTGCTTCACCATTAAGGAAAGAGCTCAGTTTGAGCCTTCTTGCTTGTCGTGAAGGTGTTTACTCATCTTCCCTGGAGGAACGTCCTCTGACTCCTCTTCCTCCTGCTGAGAGGCAAGCCAATGAAGATCACTCCTACGCGCTCTTCTCAGTCCCACCACAGTCCACAGAGCATGAATCTTCCACGCCTGCTGTTGAAGCTGTCGTGACCTCCGAGGCAGATGAGGTCCTGCCACAGACCTCTGAGGAACAGGTTTGTTTTTGAGATTATTGAAAGACTGTGTCGTTTTGGGTTTCTTTCTGAATTTTTAAAGGAGTAGTTCATCATCATTCATCTGTGTGCATCTGTGACTGGGTGTGAAAATCCAGCTAAAGTCATTTTTTGGTGATTTACTGTTTTCTACATAAAATCATCCTTCATAAGGTAAAGAACGTTATGTGAAAATGTAACCTTGATATCTTTAATATTGACCTAGTAAGACTATGTCAAAGATTTAAATCATAGTGAAATTAATGGTTGAAATCAAACTTTGCTTGTTATCTCATAATTAGATTTTGAGCCTGGATTTCATAGAGAGGGTCACATTTACACTGCCATTTGAAAATTTTGTGGGCAGTATTTATTTATTTTTCCTTCAGCAATGATGTGTTAAATTGATCAAAAGTGACAGCAGAGACTTTTGTTTAAAATTTCCATTTCAAATAATTGCTGTTATTTTGAAATTGCTATTTATCAAAAAATCCTGAAAATAATTGTGGAATATCTATGCATTATTGTTTCTATTAAATATTAGTTATTAATTATGCTTTAAAATATTTAAAAATGGAGAACCGTTATGTTAAAGTGTAGTAATATTTCACAATTTTTTCCCAATTAAATACAGGCTTGGTGAGCATTAGAGGCTTCTTTTAAATCAAGTAAATGACTGACTAAAAATTGAGTTGCAATTTTATTTTTGTGAAAAATGTGTTTTTTTTTGTTTTTTTTTATATATATATATATATATAAGTCTTTGGTTCTTTTAATTGTGGTGATTTTGGCTCACATTTAACAAAAACCCACTAATTCACTATCTCAACAAATCAGAATACTTCATAAGACCAATAAAAAAAACCCCACAACATTCTAATTTATTGAGATGCACCTGTGTGTGTGTATATATATATATATATATATATATATATATATATATATATATATATATATATATATATATATATATATATATATATATATATATATATATATTTTTTTTTTTTTTATTTTTTTTTTTTTTTATTTAACACTTTACATTTTATACCTTTTCTATGATACGCATATAATAATTTTATTTTTGCATTTGTTTTTTAAATATCCTGAATTAATTTCTAAGTTATTACAAATTTGTTAAAATACTGTTTGTATTTGTGAAAATTTAATATTTTTAACATTCAAAAAAATGAAATGGTTACAAACAAACACAAGTGCTGCATTTTAAATTGTTAAATGGATGTTTTTCTTTGTTTTGGGACCATTTTAAAATTTCAGTAAAAGTAGGAATCTGAACTATTGGCCTGATTTAGCAGGCAAAAAAAAAAAAAAAAAAACATGCTGTGAGGAACTGACTGATGTGTCGTTCCTCCATCAGGTGACTTCTGCACTTCCAGAGTCGAGCCATGAGCAGCAAGAGGAGAGCAAACCTTCCACACCTCAACCTGCTGTCACCTCCAGCAAATCCAGCCCAGTGACCGGCGCCCAGGTTGAAACGGCCCAGTCTGGCATTCGTTGTCTGAAGTTTGACACCCGCAGCCCAAGTCAGGCCATTTTTAAGCCCCAATGGTTGGGCGTGGGCTTCGGGAGCACTGGAGTCAGAGCGAGAGGGGTACAGGCGCGTGGAAAAACATCTGTGCCCTCACCGCTCTCCACCAAAAACACTGCCACAAATGAGAATAACAATATGGTTGTGCGCACCAAACAGAGACCAAGAGGTGAGTGTGTCCATTCACCACACAGCATCAACATTTAAAAACAGCTAAAATAAGTGGAAGCAGACGACACTATATAAGCTTTTCAATTTCAGGTTTGTAAATGTCTGCACCTGCTCTTACATTAAAAGGTGGATAGAAGACAAAAAAAAAGATGAATCTGTAGTGTACACTAGAATGTACTAGTGTTTTATTTTTTATTTATTTATTTTTTTTCTTCTCTCTCTCCTAGTATGCTCTTTCTCAGTGGTTATAATCTAGCAAATTGAGGTATTTGCTTGTTTAATTTTTACAGAAAAAAATCTGATTGGTGAGGGCAGATCGCCTCTGCAGATCCTGAGGGAGGCGAATTCACCCAGAGACCGCAACTCCCAGGTAATTAAACAGTTATTAGTCACAAGTTATATTTGAACCTCAGTGCTTATTTAACTGTAGACTTGTATTATGTAGTCACTTACTAAATGGATCTTCATGTCTGTCTTCAGATGAAGTTGAAAGTGTCCACCCCTGAAAAACAGAGATTCAGCCAGATGGACAGGAGAGCTCTGATTCTGTCACTCAACAAGGAGAACGAGTGAGACGACCAGGATAAATCCAGCCAACACTATGTATATACTACAGTTTTAAGCCTTAAACTACATGATCATTCTTTTTTTTTCCTATTCTTTACTGTTTCTTTGTGTGTTTGTAAATAAACACTGTTTTAATGTTAATAAAAGATCATTTGATTTTAGATATTGTTTCTTTTTTTATTTTTATGTTTGATTATCAGCTTGTCGACTTTTCACAACGCATGTCTAATGATGAAAATGTCATAATATGCCACTACTTTCAGCCCTGCAATTATTGAAAAATAATTGAAACTGTCAGCCAATCAACATTCGTCAGTTATGTTTAACTCTGATGCCCACATCCTTTTTAAAAGCGTTGTTACTAATTTATCTGAACTATTTTGTAACATCAGAACAGTTATCCAATATCTGCTTGCTACGGTTCAGAAGTCTGGGGTCGGTTTGTTTGTTTTTGAAAAGTCTCTTGTGCTTGCCGAGGCTGCATTGATTTGATTGAAAAATACAGTAAAAGCAGTGAAATATTATTACAAATTAAATGAACTTTTCTATTTTAAGATATCCTAAAATTTAATTTAATTCTTGTGAAGGAGAAAGGTTAATTTTCAGCATGATTACACCAGCCTTTAGTGTCCCTTGATCCTAAAGAAATCAATAGTGGAATATGGAAATGGCTTCATATTTTTGTGGCAATTGTGATACATTACATTTTTACAGAACATTACATTACAGAATTGTTTTATAAATGAAAAATTCAAGATAACAGCATTTATTTGAAATAGAAATATTCTGTAACATTTACTGTCACTATTTTGATCAATTCATCCCTGCTAAATAAAACTCTTCATTACCTTCGGGGAAAAAACTGACCCCAAACTTTAGAATGGTAATGTGTTTGTACATTGTAGTACATAATATGCACATTTGTTTTCAATTTCATTAGATATGAGAGAGAAATATCAGGCAGGTTTGTCATAGTTTTTTTATTGGCCTGAATAAGCAGAAAAAACAGATGACACTATCAGTGCACTATCAAAAAGAAAAAATATTAACCCTAAACTCAATCAGACAGTCTCACTAAAACTTGTTTAATCTATCTGTAATTTGTAAACCACATTTTATAAAAGTGAAAATAACATTCTGTGTAGACTTAAGTCATTATTTTCGATCTTGCGCAACTATTTTGGCAACCTCTGTCATATAGGTTTGATAGCACAGGATGCTTTTAGACATCAGTAAGCTTAATTCAACTAGTGTTGAAAGTCTTATTTCATATGCTATTATTGATAATATGCTGTGACACCCATGTGTTAAAGACCCTATCCAAAAATTACCTACAAATCACCAAATAGGTAATGGCTTTGTAAATGCCCACTTTTGCAGTTAGCAGTCCCTGAAAAACAGGTTTTCTGGTATTGCATGATTTCTTTAACAAGATTATTCTATAGGTCAGCCCATCTCTAAATAAGGTTTTCTTATTCACAGTCTTTCTCGTTGTGACGGCACAACAAACGTATCGTTTTCCCTCCCTACTTATACAACTATATCCCATAGTCCTGTTTCAATTGTCCCCTTAACATTTTACCCTGTCTTTGACATATTCTATGTTTGCCTCCGTTTGAGACACAGCCTTAGTTCCAGATCTTCAGAAAGCTATCCCATGATCCTGTGCAGCAGGCCATTCCATCAGGTGTCACACCAATACAGCTCACTCTGTTGTCATGACCGGACAACACTCCTGTAAAAGACAAACACAATTTTATTATAGTTAATATACAGATATTTTTGCATCTAATATGCTTTATCATTCTCCTGAGGTTGACATCCATCCTTGCATCTCTTTCCGGTGACGTACCGACTCTCTCCGCCTTCAGCGAGTCCCAGATGTTGCAGTTGAAGTCGTCATAACCAGCAAGGATGAGTCTTCCAGAGAGGGAGGGAGCGAGGGAGGTCACGCCGCACATGATGCCGGAGTCCTGGTACGTGATAAGCTCCTGGTCTGAACGCAGGTCGTACAGCTTGCAGGAAGCGTCGTCTGAACCTGTGATCACTGCATTGCCATTGGGGAAAAACTGAAAGGTGACACATAGAGAAAAATGCATGCATTATAATACAGTTGAAGTCAAAAGTTCACATACACCTTGCAGAATCTGCAAAATGTTAATTATATCACATAAAAGATGTTTACATATAGTCCATGAGAAAATAATAGTTGAATTTATAAAAATGACCCCGTTTAAAAGTTTACGTACACTTGATTCTTTTTGTTTAGTGATAGTTGTTCATGACTCCCTTGTTTGTCCTGAACAGTTAAACTGCCTGCTGTTCTTCAGAAAAATCCTTCAGGTCCCACAAATTCTTTGGTTTTCCAGCATTTTTGAGGATTTAAACCCTTTCCAACATTGACTGTATGATTTCAAGATCTATCTTTTCACACTGAGGACAACTGAGGGACTCATATGCAACTATTACAGAAGGTTCAAACGCTCACTGATGCTCCAGAAGGACAAACCATGCATTAAGAGCCGGGGGGTGAAAACAGAATGAAGATGTGTACATTTTTCTTATTTTGCCTAAATATCATATTTTTTCATTTAGTACTGCCCTTCAAAAGTTACAGAAGCTACTTACATAATAAGTTAAATTCAAAAAGTTGCTGCTTTCTGATCAAGGTTCAAAGACTTTAGAATATTTCTGGTCCCTAAAGATTGCTGGGGTTCCTTTCTCAGTCCCTAGGATTTTTGCTTATTCTCTTAATGTTGTAAAACCACGCTTCAAACTGTACAACTGAACATATCCTTCATGTTTGTAGTGCAAACAGTGCAGAATAATCTACATAATGTACAAGTTAAATACATTAAGGCAGTGGTTTTCAACCAGGGGGCTGGGGCCCACTATAGGGGACCTCACAAACTTCCAAGGGGGCCTCAAAATAACTTAAAAATGTTTTTTTTTTTTTTTTTTTTTAAAGCTTTAAAAAGGCTAAAACAACTAAAATTACCTCTTCAACAACAGTTGTTTTTTTTTCTTTGAAGAACCAGTTATGTAAAGTAACAAAATTACATTAATTTTATAATAAATTAATACAAATGTATAACTAAAACTATTAAAAGTATTAAATTATTCAAACTAATAAAAATAAAAATGAATGATTAAAACTAATAAAAACTAGTTCTGAAATAAAATACAAAATAAATGTTAGATGAAAAACTTACTACTAACTAACTGAAATAACTGAAATAAAATGACAAACTAAAAGAAAAAACTAAATAGAAATATTTAATATCTAGTAAAAATGACAAAAGCACATAACAATATTAGTAAAACATAAACATCTTAATTAAAAACTAACAAATTTAAAAAAAAAAACAATTGAAAATAATAAATACTATAAAAGTATATTAATAATACTCAACAACAGTGCTCTATGGGCATTTTTATAATGTATGTACATCCTTCTAGTTTTGCCAAATTTCAAAATATTTTAGTAGTAAGAAATGTTTTGAAAAAGATATTATTGAAAAAATAAATAAATTAAAACTTAAAATCTTGTGGCCTTCAAATATTGTTTCTGACAATGAGGAGGTGTGGGGAGGGGGTAAAGAAAGGTCAAAAAAGGTAAGAAGCACTGGCTTAGGGGTTCAAATCCTGATGAACAAATAATAGCATATTAAAGTCATAGCAAGCCCCATTCTTTAAAAATCTAAGTAATCAATATTTCTGTGGTTATGGATTAATTACTGGCTTACTGATCATTCTTACCCCTATAGCGTTGATGTCACTCTCATGGCCTCCAAAGGTCTGTCTGCACTGGCCGTCACGGATGTCCCACAGTTTGGCTGTGAAGTCACAGGCTCCTGAGATGAAAGTGTTGAAGTCAGGGGCCACACCCAGAGACATACAGTCACCCAGATGACCCGCGAACACCGTCTTCTGCGATCCTGTCTCAATGTCCCACAGAACACTGGAAACAGGTCAGAGGTCATGTTATTACTGCTAAATTTTCTTTGCCATTTTAGTTTATAGCTATCAGAAGCCTAAAGTGAATGTACCAGGTACAGTCTCCAGAGCTGGTGATGATCTCATTGTCATTCAGGAAGCGGCAGCAGGACAGGTAACCTGATCAACACAAAACCCAGAACAGAGACTTCAAGACGCCGCTAACTGATGTTAAATATTTCATTGACTAGATATCGCTCTCGGACATTGCAAACTGGTTCACATATGCTCACCTGTGTGTGCTGCGAGCTCACGCATGACCTTCACATTGCCATCTTTGCCCTTCAGGTTATAGATGGAGCACATGTTGTCAAGTCCTCCACACGCCACCATGTTTCCTGAAGGTGCGTACGCACATGTCATCACCCACGAGGACTTCAGGGGGATTGCGTGCACCTAAACCACAATCAGAGAGGATGGGTAATTAATATTCTACAGATCAAGGTTTATTGGCGAATGCCAATATATACATTGAGCCTTATTCATGAAACTTTCGTAAATATGAATAATTGGTATGAATAATTGGACCTTTGCCTTTGTCTGTAATAAAAAGGAAAGTGGACTGTGTGACAGTTTTATTAATTCATTCATTTTGTTATTATATTTACTATGCTAAATAGTGCAGAATGCAGAGCGCCATAATCAGAATGCAGTATCATCTGTTTGCCTAATAGAACACAAAACGTTTGGATGTTGTACACTGTTTTTCGGAATAGTATCAAGTAACATTTTAAAAATATGAACACTTTCATGAACAGTGAAATAATTAATGAAAATTTGCATCTGAACATCGTTTTACAAACGATTTACACAAAAATGTCATGAATTAGATCCAATGGCAACTTTCTCCCATTTGTGGCTTTATTTCTAATAATTGCAATAATTGTCTCGTTGCATAATTATGTGCCTTAAACTGTGAGATATGAAGTCACAAATAAAAGATGATAAAGGCGCAGTTAGCTAACAAACACAGTCAATTGTTAGATATAATCGCAATAGCAAATCAAAATGACCTTGGTTTATGATTAAATATGTGGCTTAAACCAGCTTCTATAACCTATAAGAACTGAAACCGTCTCAGTCCTGCTTTCATGCTTCATGTCATTTAAATACGACTCCTCCCTCTTGCACACAATGTGACCACTGGCAGGTACTGATTTTCTTAAAAGCCTTCACCAGAAACGATTTGCATTTAAATGTACGTGACAGCAGCTCCAAGTTAAAGCATCAGATTTTGTAATTTGTAACATCTGTAACAACAGATAACGATAGGTTCGATGATTTTTGGCCTTTTTTGTAGCAAAGGACTAAGATCAGACTTAAGAGAAAGTAACATTGAAAAACTTTTCAGTACCTTGTTGGTGGTGTAGCTGTCCCATACAATCAGTTTACCGTCTTGAGATGCACTGACACACAGTCTGAGAGAAATATAAAAAAAGAAACATCAGGTTAGAAAATAAATGTTCTGTATTATTTTAGTATTATTTATTATAGTATTTCTTAACATTTTGAATTAGAATTTATTTTATATTTCCAGTTTTCATTTTCATTTTAGTTTGTTTCAGTATTTTTTGCCATTTTTATTAGTTTTTAAAAAAATATTTCTATTTTTATTTCAGTTTAGTAATTTTACTTAGTACTAAAATTTTATTATATTTTTTTAAAGTTGTAACTTAAAATCTAATATTTATATTTTATTTTAATACCTAAAACCACAACTAGTGAAGACATGTTTCTAACATCACCAATGTTACAGGTTTGATTTTAAAAGGATGTATGAATACTAAAAATCTAAGGATTTTACAAGCTATATATTAAATATATATGACTTACTTATTATATTTATTAATACTTATGACCTGGACCAAATGTAAAAATAAAGGTATGACTTAAGTGGTAGACTTAAGTGGTTAATTCAGTGTTTGTCTTAAGTGAATTTACTTCAACACACACACACACACACACACTCACTCAAAAGCATATGCAAAAGATCTGATCCCTTTCCAAACTCCTTTCACTAAACAGAATGTGATTTTGGTGCAGAAGTCAAATTTCTTAATCACATTCAGACCTGCATTATTAATACAGCTTACTGTTGTATCCATGTAAAAATATCTGTTTACATAATCATTAATTTCACTTATCTTTGCCCGAATAAAGTGTATTATGTGTATTTGGATATGCTTGCAGACTAGTACATGTGGAACAGAATGTATTGCTTTTATTTGCATATAGATGTTTACTTCGAGTCCCCCCAGTGCACGGCATAGATTTTGGACAGATGTCCTCTCAATGTCTTCCTGGTCTTTAGCTGGACACGGCCCACAACAGCTGTCCCCGCCACATGATCCTGCAGCGTGAGGTCCTGCACTGCTTTACGAGCCGCCTATAGAGCACAAAACATACACATAACTGATATTACAGCTGATCTAGAACTGAGTATCACTGAGTGATATTCTGTAAAGTTACACAGATGTTTGTGAAGACATATTCTTGACACTAACAGTAATCTCATCCTTCAGGCTCTCCGCCTCCTTTCGCAGTTGCTCCATTTCACCCATGGCAACGGTAGTCAGGCACGGTCACCCACAGATACAGACAGGAAGTGAGGTCAGTAGAGCCAAGAAAATGCTGGGGAAAAACTCTCCTGAAAATGAATATACATTTCATTGTTACATCAATCATGACAGTGCAATTTACTTGACTGCTTGTGGCAAGAGCTCATTGTTGTTGCTTTCACTGTAATAAATCTTCAGTTCCCTCGTTCAACATCTATTTGCAATTCAAACTCCCTTCAACCTGGTTTGCAAATCCTCACAAATTAGGATGCATGCAAAATTTCACTCATACCATCACCGCAAACATACAAGTGCATAATGAGTCAGAGTCAAACAAGAAACTACTTTATCAAACGCCATACACCTGCTTTTATATAATCACATATTACATACATAGAAGGCTTTGTTAGAGATTAGTTTTTGGGTACTGCTCCCTCGAAATTATAAGGTCTTAACAGCATAAGAATGATTATTGTGACTCTATTTACAGCGGCTTTCATAGAAACGATGAGCAAAACAATAAATAGATTTTCTGCTGAAAACTTTCCTGAAACCCATATTAGACATTATTGATCAGGCATGACTTTCTCAATACTGTCATCTATAATAATTTTGCCCTTCATTTTGGATGGTTCACCGCAGTTTGCTTGTACAATTAGAGTGGTCATTTGCCTTAATGAACAGCATTTTTAAAGTAACTATTGAGTTATTCTTAAGTTTGAATATCATGTCTTACCTTACAAAGGAAGATTAATGTACTCTATGTCCTTTTGTTGAATTGTTTATTGAATCTTTGTGTCTCTCTCGAGCTCTCATGACCAAATGACTTTTGCCTAAAATTTGTTTGAGAGGAGAAAGCGAGAGAGCAAAGGGTGTGGATGAGAGAGAGGTGGACCGGTGGGAGGGAGCTGTCCTGTAATGGACATCAATAAATAGCCCTGTTCTAGAACTCAAGGTGAACATCATACCTGGAATTTTTGTATTTGTCATCAGTGTGAATTAAAGGGCAAGATAATGATATTATCAACAAGACCGTGAGCACCAAACGCCATAACCAGAATGAGACTAATGAGAGCGAGAGAGAGGCAGGCAAGAGAGAGTGAGTTTAAATCCACACTGCTGAGATTTTAAGGGAGGCCTTTTGAATCAAATCTGCTCTCATCCGATTATTGACTGCTTTTTGCATCTGGATAAAAGCTACAGTAGAGATGGGGGGGGGGGGGGGGGGGGGGGATAGAAGGATAGAAACAGAGAAAGAGAGAGAGAGCTGGGAATGGGTGTGAAAGAGTGGACTAGCCATTGTTTGAATTTGAGTTTTCGGCAAATTACTTTGTTTAAAAACAGTCTGCCATAGAATTATCAAGTCATTTCCAAACCTTTTATGGTTAAAAAGTCCTATAACTATTTATTTAGAACCTAAAAATGATTCATTATGTTAAATTCATTATACTATGATTAATTATTAGGACATTTCTGATAATAAAAATATTTCTTAATATGTGCACCTTTTTAAACATAAATCACAATGTAGAGAAACTATTAATTACTCTACACAGTCTTTTTTTATCCAATATCTTACATCTTCTGATATCTTAAAATCATTTATTCTACCTAAAATGAAAAAGTAAAATGTTGCAGCAGCACCAAAACAAACCAATTTTTTACAGATTTAAATCATAAAACTGATTGACATATGTTATGGTTTCCTTCTGATTTAAAGTGAAAATTTCCTATTGTAGTTCATTACCATAATCTTTACTTTGCCATAATTGTAAGTAAGAACTAAGTCGGTAGCAACATATAAAAGACCAAACTACAGGACTTAAAAACGTCATCACTTACCTGTTCCTCTGGGATGTTTCTCCACTCTGTTTGTATCTCTTATTCCTTTTCAACTCTCTATCCACTTGCCTTTTTCTCAGGACAGTGTTCATTCAGTTTTTCTGCTTTACGCACCTTCTGATCCCTCTCTTTCTTCTTTCTCTCTCTGTGAACTCTGTGATGCTTTTGTGATGGGCAGATGAGGATTGGAGGGGATGAAGTGAGATCAGGGCTGAAAGGATAAAGCCTGGGATGGAGAGAACGAGAGGGAGGGAAATCTATTAGGAGAGGAGAGAACAGAGAGTAAAAGACAAGAGATCTAAATAGTGGAGAGAACCAGGTCATGGGGTCACATGACAGAAAAGCAGGTGTGAATGGCCAGGTGAGGGAGAAGACAGGACAAATTTTATTTTATATTTTTAGTTTTAGTTTTTTTTTTTTTTTTTCACAGATGATGCCTATCCATCCATTTTGTATTGAAATAATAAACAATGAAGATGTTGGCTAAATGTAGAAGTTTTCTTTGAATAGTGCTCAGCTGGATGGTTTAAGGCCCTGTAATGGACTGAAAAACTTACAATGACAAAGTTGTTGAACTAAATTTCCTAAGCCTGATCCTAAAGATCTGCACTGATGATAAATCCATAAACTTTGAACATAGACGTCCTTGAAAACCAAAACTTTTTAAAAAGCCACCAGATGAGGGTCATGCTTAGAGTGGCCTATTAGTCATGAATGAGCAGGTAGAACATCCACAACATTCTCACGTGTCAGTGTGATGGAAGAAAGCTGAAAACAGTAAATAATGGACTGGAGAGACATTTCTATGTATGGAATGATGAGCAGTTTCAGATCACTGGGAGCTGGTGTAGCGTACCTTGGAAACTTTCAAAATTAACAATATTTATACTTTGAGATGAGCGGAAGGCTTTGTGATTCAACTACAGTATAATACACACAAGGTACACTAAGTTTTATTCTTAAGAGTGTGAACACTATTATAACAAAACATAAATAACATCGTTTCAGAAACAGAAATGCGTGAGGACCATGAGAGAATTTTGTGCAACAAAAGAGCTTAAAAGCCTGTGAACATTTAAGGCTTTGCTTAAATCAATTTTAGTGTCCTGATTTAGAACTGACAAACTATCATTATCATAAATATAACTCGTCCTCCCCCACCTCGCTGAACCAGACAAAACATCACAGCATGGTGGATAAAATCATCACCCGATTTAGCAAGGAGGGGGAACAGCACGACCCATGGGTGAAAAGGATTATATTCTATTAGGACAAAAGGGAGTGGTTTACTTTTGCATGGATGAACATTGAGGAAAGGTTATGTGCAGCATTACGTTCAGTGTCATGTAAAAAGCCCTTTATTGAAATGCATAGTTAAGATGTGTGCATTTATATGGGATTGTCTATGTGTGAGGGTGGATCAGGTTTTGCCTATGTTATGGGGAGCTAATGTCTCCACAATGAACTTGAAATCAGCTAGATTGTGGGATCAGTCAACACTATCCATGAAAAAATGGCTTAATAAACTTGCTATGTATTGCCTTAATGAAAATGAAAAAAGTTTCTGTTTAGAAAAGAAAACATCAATATAGAACAACAGAAGTTAAAGGAAAGTCCTGAACACAAACAAACTTATGTTCTTAAATATTAGTTAGATTTTATATATATTTAAATATTTATTTTATTATTTAATTTTGTACAACAGTTAGTTACAGTCCTGTAAATTTATTTGGTCCAGCAGCATTCCAATTTTGAAAAAGTAGTAAACCATCCATGTATTTCTCATGTACTGTTTCATAAATACTAAGAATTAAGACATACTACTCTTCACGCCAAGTGCTTTTCACCTTTTATGTAGTATGGAAATACATGGTTTAGTACACAGATCCAATATCACTTTTCTTTTCACCTCTCTGTGATTGTACGTTTCAGTCCGTCAGTGTATTTTAGTGGTGGGGATTTGTTAGTGTGAGGTTACTTACATTGTTACAACAGTAGGTGGCGACCTCTTCAAGAATGGGTCATTGAATCATTCATTCAACCATTTTGTTCAACAACTGTTTTGCTCAGGAACAAAATATCACTACAGTGTATTGTTTGGAGATGCAGTCTATTTTCTGTGGCTTTGTTCGGAAATATTTTCATTGAGAAAAAATATGCAAAACTATCTGGCATTAATTTGTCTAAAGTTCAGGTTTCTCAGTTAATCCTGTTTACTTTGTTAGCGCACATTACTCTAAGTTAATAAACAGATGAAATTAGTTTATCTTAATAAAATTTTGTTTGAAATTCTCCTCTGGAATGGTGTTCGTTCCCTGATAAGATGGAGAAGAACATCCGTAATAACTCCCTTCCAACTGTGTCTGCTGTGAGCTAGAGATGCACTAAAATCAAGCCTCTGTTTCAATCAGAAATACATCACAATACTGAAGGAAAGTCAGTCGCAACTTCTGATTGACGTTGACTTAATCTGTTATAAAAACATTATCACACTGGCAATAGTAAATCGCAGCTCTTGCGATATAACTTAATTGTCAGTGGAATTTAAATAAAATTCAATTACATTAACTTTTTAAAGATTAAAGTAGAAATTGACAATGTACAGTGTCATACTAAACTTTCTTATTCCAGAAAAAACACCTCTGTTTCATGTACATTTAAATAAGATGCCATTGTTCACTGGTTTAAAAAGAATCAGAGCAATTCTTGGCATGTCTAAAGTTTCAGAAAGAAAGCATCCTAGAGCATTGGCTAAAAATGGACACACTGTGAAAAACCAGCAGCTGTGTGATTACACTGAGAAATCCAGGTTAAACAAATGTCTCACTCTAAAAAAGCCATGCTATGAGAATGGACCATCGACTGCTCCATTATCACTATTAATATCGGCACTGGACAGAATCCTGCACACAACACCAACATGTTGTGAATGTTGTTACCATGAGGGAGAAAGAGATTATTCATGAACGCATCTTGGTGATAGTCAAACATCGATGGAAACAGGTCAGAAGGGTCTTAGTCATTTACCTAAGAGGTACATCCATACATCTGCTCTGCTCTTAAACTCTGAACTGTTTTCCAGGCCTGCTGAGTATCAAATGCATAGGATGATATTAACACCTAATGAACGATTAACCATTCTGTCCTCTATTTTACAGCGCAATGTAGATTAATTCAAGTACAGAGGATCAATGGCCAGTGTAATTCAGGCAAGAGTCCGATTTTTAATGCATTAGAGGAGGGTCAGTGGTATTAGGGTTTGGGTTTAATGGAAGGGGTGTCGTGTTGAGATGGGGAGTCGGGGTATGAATGATTACATGATTTCTTGCTTGGATTATTATTCCATACTCTAAATGGGAGATTTGTAAGCTTCATAAACAAATGCACTCATTTATGAGGGATTATCTGTAATCTCGCTCTCCATCTCTCTTCCCCGCCCTCTTTTTTCCTCTCTCATTCCATCAGTGCTAATGTACCGCAGGACGTCAACACCTCCCCTCCTCCCTCTCTCCGCTCACTTGTTTTAATGTACTGTTGTCTAGATGTATTAAACACTTGTACCTTCTGTCTTTTTTTGTCTCAGTTTTGATTCTGAGAAACAATAATAAATTAATGATAAATTAAAGGTGCGCACAGTTGCGTTGATCGCTTTGACAGTAGTCTTGGATTTATATTGACACCTAGTGGTGTGGATGCAGTATGAATTAAAAAAAAACATGAGGCCACTCACTCATGCAAAATAACGTTTAAGGTTACTGATCTTATGTGAGTGTAAAAAGTCACCCATAAAATTTAAATTTGAGTTTGTTGTTTCTTCATTGGATCAGATTTGGAGAAATTTAGTATTAAATCACTTACTCACCAATGAATCCCCTGCAGTGAATGAGTGCTTCAGAATGAGAGTCCAAACAGCTGATAAAAACATCACAGCAGAAGCAATGAGCAATAAAAATATCTTAATCATTATTTAGTTCGAACACATGTTTGTGATGTTTTATCAGCTATTTGAATTTGATTTAGATTTCCAAATCTATTCCAATCTCATCTACATCCCTGATGGGTGAGTAAATTGTCAGCAAATTACATTTTTTTGGGGTGAACTCTGCCTTTATGGATGAACATTTATTTTTTAAAAATACTTTTCATTTTCAGTATGCAAAAAAAATTAGAATGAGGAAGATTTTCAATAATAAATACTAGTGCTGTCAAACGATTAATTGCAATTAATCACATCCAAAATAATTTCTTTACATATGTGTAGTGTGTATATTAATTATGTATATAATAAACACACAGACATGCATGTATATATTTAAGAAAAATGTTACGTTTATATATTATATATATTTATATATGATACATATATTAATATAAATATTTTCAAAATATATGCTGTATGTGTGTGTCTTTATATATACATAATAAATATACACAATACACACATATATTATGTAAACAAAAACTTTTATTTTGGATGTGATTAATCGTTTGACAGCACTAATAAATACTAATTATAAAGAAAAAGAATAAATTATTCCTTTGAACTACAAAATTAGCCCATTCGCCACTTCTTTATTTTTAAAAAAAATTACATTTAACCAAAAACAGACATACTGAAACAAAGTCACAAACACATGCACACACTCATACTTATAGAGACATAACCATGTGAAACACTCTGGGATAAATATAAACTAGTGTCCATGAAGAAACACTAGTGAATAAGTAGTGAGGTATTTGATGTCCATGGATGTCTCTTTGCTGATTGGCTCATTCATCTGTCTTTCTTACAGTTCATCTCGCCTGCCTGTCACTCTTTCTCTCTCTTTGCTCCTCTCTTTGCCTTGGCTTCTTCCGCTGCGGGCAGTTTTTAAGGCGCTCTCGCCATCACTCTTCTCCCTCTTTTACTACACTCTTTCCATCCGCAGCCCATAATTTTTCAGCTTCCTCACGTTCCTACAATAAAGTTAAACATATGAGTTAGAGCACATACATACACCACTTTTAGTTTTAAAATTTCCATATCAGTTTCTCACCATATCTCTGTGGTGCTTTTCAGTGGTGAGCCAGAGAGCCAGTGCACATCGTCGACCCGCTGTTACTGCAGTAACACCATGGGGATTGACAGGTCCTGACGTAAATCCAACCAGTCGCCCACATTTTGGGCTTAACCTTTGCCTGGGAGAGAAGAAAAAAAGAGATACTGAGATACTGGGTCTCATTCACTGATCATGCATTTGCACCAATTTGTGTGAAATAACACAAACGAAAACAATAACTTTTGTATTAAAATTCATTCTAAAGTAACGTATGCAAAAACCATACTCTGGGTGGCCTGAGTGTTTAGATGAAATTTTATACATAGATATTTCATATTTCAAAGGCAATAAAGGGATAAAGGTTTGCAGAAATGACTAACCTCTGGAATAGTTTAGAATATTCATTAATATTACTCCAGATTCATTAATATAATACTCCATATATAATACTCCAAATTCATTAATATTAGAAAGTGGTGAATTAGGCAAAAAAAAAAGTCTCTTACAAATACGAAAATATCCATTCAGTTACTAGCGACTGTATTGTTATACAGGAGATTTTATTACATTCTTATGTATTATATTAGAGATAGGTTATGAGAATTTATAAACATGGATCAAAATGAAAGAAAAACATTTAGTGAATAGTGGGAATTTAATCTTACAGTGACTGTTTTGGCATCTCGATCAGCGAAAAAGAATTCACCTCCTTCAAAATCATCATTCAGGTAAAGGACTGCACTGGAAAGGCAACAGGATAAAGAAAATCAGTGTGCGCATAACAGAAAAGTGAAAAAAAAAACAAAAAAAACAATATGCACTTTTAAATTGCACTTTTCAATTTTAAAAGCAGTGTTTGTACACACTTTATACTGAAAATTTCCAGCAGTGATTGCCACCAATCATTAACTTGTATTAAATGTTTACTAATTTTGTGTGTAAGAAGCTTGAAGTTCTATTCTGAATTTTTACCACAAATCATCTGAATCTTGAATTTTCTGAATTTAGTGAATCAGTGAAAACAACATAAGCAAATGAAGGAAAAAAATATCAGAAAGCCAATTTATTCCTAGAGAATTTTCTGTGCACCTGAGATCTCGATGAGTGAAAGCAGGAGCTTCTCTCCAGCACTGCCTTGTTTCTGGCTCCAGGATGCAGTTATCCACATGAACTGGGTGAGAAAGATCCGAACGCCCCTCCTGATGTCCTTCATACACAAAGTCATATATGCACCAAACCCTGTTAATAATGTGTGTTTATGTGTGAATGACTTCCTGTTAGAGCAGTATAGAAATTTGTACCTGGGATGGCGGAGCGGCACACTAAGTGTGTGTAAGCAAAGTAGAGAACAGAGTGACTTCTGAAGTACGAGTCCATCAGAACTTTAACAGTCTCCCCGATCTCATGTAACAGCCTGGCATCTGATTGGTTAACCAGCCCATCTTGAGCCAACTGGAAAACAGTTATTTTCTAGTGTACTATCTAGGGTATATTTGGTGAAAATGTCTATAATTTTATGAATCATTCTAGAATGAGTAATATTTTACCTTAAGTGCTCTGAGAACAGTCAAACCCTCAAACATCTCATGCGGCGTGTGAGGAGAGCGTCTTCCCCGATAAACATCACCCGCTGATGCAGCAACCTATCATCAACACATGGAGAATGTGATTTGAGATTCTTGCAGCTGCTCTCTGTTAGCAGGCTGATGGGCATTTCACTGATGGCAACAGTAATTCAAATGGCAGATTTCTGGATGATTATTGAAAAGCTCACGGTAGCAAGCTGCATCACGCGATCACATTCAGATTGGGATAAAACTCCATCCAGAACCACACGGTTGGAGCCATTCAGCCCCTGATCATCCATAGTGACTGTTACGCCAACCACAGGAACAAGACCACCTGAGTCAAAGAGAGTGGAGGAGGCATAAATGCAGGATGAAGAAGAGAAGAAGATTATACATACAGTATAAAAGCATTTTTGTAAGTGTGATCTTACTATATATACATATATACACACACACACACACACACACACACACACACACATATATATATATATAGTAAGATAAGATACATACGCAGTAAGATTTTTAATGTTTTTTAAAGAATTCTCTTCTGCTACCAAGCCTGCATTTGTTTATGATCCAAAATACAGCAATAGCAGTAATATTTTGAAATATTTTTACTATTTTAAAATAACTGCTTTCTATTTGAATATATTTTAAAATGTAATTTATTCCTGTGATCAAAGCTGAATTTTCAGCATCAGAACTCCTGTCCTCAGTATCACATAATCCTTCAGAAATCATTCTAATATTTATTATTATTATTATTATTATCATCAATATTTAAAACAGTTGAGTACATTTTTTTTTCAGGATTCTTTGATGAATAGAAGATCCAAAGATCAGCATTTATCGGAAATAAAAAGCTACCACTCGAAAGCTTGGAGTCAGTATAATTTATTTGTTTTTTTATTTTTGGGGGGAAAAGAAATTATAGAAATTAATAATTTTATTTAGCAAGGATGCTTTAAATTGATCAAAAGTGATAACAAAGACATTTATAATTGTTGCAAAAGATTTCTATTTCAGATAAATGCTGTTCTTCTGAACTTTCTATTCAACAAAGAAACCTGAAAAAAATTCTACTCAGCTGTTTTCAACATAATAATAATAATAAATGTTTTAGTGCAGCAAATTAGAATATTAGAATGATTCCTGAGGGATCATGTGACTGGAGTAATGATACTAAAAATTCAGCTTTGAGATCACAGGAATAAATTGCATTTTAAAATATATTCAGATAGAAAACAGTTACTTTAGTTAAAATATTTCAAAATTTTACAGTTTTTTGCTGTACTTTGGATCAAATTAATGCAGGCTTGGTGAGCAGAAGAGACTTCTTTAAAAATCTTACTGTTCAAAACTTTTGACTGGTATGTATATACTGTACTGATATATAAACACACTCATTACAGGACAGGATGGACAGAAACAGGGCTCGTACCTGCATAAAATCCACTGTCATCCACTTCTTCCACTTTCTCACCCTGCTTCAGTTTCTCGTGAAGTTTTTCTTTCTCTACTCTGAGAACAAGAAAAGATTGAATCTGCAAGGAAATTTATTTCACCAGTCCCTTTCTATATTTATTTTTTTTTCCTGTCTAACCTCCATGTTTCTCGCAGGGATTCGGGCACAACGTCCTCGGGAGTCCACAGATCCTGATGGGGACAGACAGTGAGACTCAGGCCTTTTTTGGCTAGTTTCAGAAAGTGGAACAAAAGGTGAGAGGTGAAAGACAAAAAACTCGAAAACAACATAGAGGTATATACCGGGTCACTGAATTTAAAGTCCAAGTCTGTCATCCCAAAGTACAGTAGTCTCTTCTCTTGCAAAGCTCTGCTGATATACTTGGCAATTTCCTTTAAGAAAAAAGATAAAGTGGTCATTTAAAGTCTGTATTGATCTGGACCATTGACGCATCTATTCATCCATCCATCTAACAGACAGACCCATCTATAAATGCAAACATTATTCTTTCTATCCCATCTCCCGTGTGTCATAGTTACTCCACCAGTCCATGCATCATACCTGCATGAGGCCTGTTTCCTGAGCCTCTGTGTCGCCCTCTAGAGTCTGAGTGTAGAGCTCCAGATTACTAAGGGAGTCTGAATCTGTGGGGTAGAAGAGCAGCAAGGAGCGCAGTGTCTCCACCGCCCCCTTCAGGTCACCAGCTGCGGGACACCAAAGAGAGATACCAATTAAAATTCATTTTTGTTGATTGAAAAAAATAAAATAAATAAATAAATAATATATACTATATAATATATACTTAAAATAAATATATACTGTGTGTGTGTGTGTGTGTGTGTGTGTGTGTATATATATATATATATATATATATATATATATATATATATATATATATATATATATATATATATATATATATATATATATATATATATATATATATATATATATATATATATTAGATGAAAAACTAAAATTTAAATAAAAAAACAAATGAAAATCACGTTACCTAGGCAACTAACTGAAATAAAAAGTAATAAAATTACTTAAAACAAAACAGGAAAAAAACAATAAAAATGACAAACACTCATAACAAAAACTAAAATTCAGACAAAATTTAAAATGAAAATATAAAAGTAAAGGCTAATTCAAAATATTATTAAATACTATAATAGTAAAATAACAATACTATTCATAAGATAAAGAATATAGAGTCATTAGAACGTTAGAGTCTTGACACTGGCATTAAAACTGTAGACAGATCAGAAATTAGTAAGTACATGTAGTCAATTAATATTACTCAGTAATTAAATTTAAAATTACGCTGTAACAAGGACACATTAAAATAAAGTGTAAACGAAATAAAACATGGGAAGATAAAAACAACAATAAATACAATAAAATCACAAATTTAAGTTGTATCATGTTACATTGGTGCCTTTACATAAACTTTATTCAGCCAAATAGAATTATGTTTTCAAAAAGTAAACAAAATAAATATTTCCAAAGATAAACACTGAAAAACAAATAAATAAAGAATAAAACTAATAATAAATCATTTATAAATAATCCAAATAATTTGTGACTAAACACCGTTAGGAAACATCAGTACTTGTGTCTCAGTGTCATCTGACCTTTGAACTGTGCAATATGTAGGTGCTCGAGCTGTAAGGGCAGGAAGTCCTCCAGAGCAGAAACCCTTCCAGGTCGTGTTGACACTAAGGTCACACACATCTGTTTGCATGACAGCAAGGAGAGAGAGAGGTCTGAAGAAACGGAGAAAGACTGAATTCACTGAACTGCTATATAATTGCCAAAATATGCCATTAAAGGTGCAACAATCTATTTGAAACTATTCTGTTTATAAACAAGTGAATTATTTGCAAATAAGATTGGAGTTTTATTATTCCTTGAAATAACCTGATGTTATACTACTAATAGAAGCTGCAATAACTTGATAGACTTGGTAAATAAACATCTTTTTTCACCTGCAGCTCTCTCATAAACGCCCTGAACGGTGTCTGGCTCCTCAGGAATGACCCGGGACGCCATCACACATTGAGCTCTGCACTCTTCTGTCTGCTTGAGCGTCTCATTCACACACTCCTTCCACTTCTTCACTGCCTTCACCCAATCAGACGAGCTCTCAGCCAGAACGGCTGCATCATACATCTCCTAAAAAAAGATACACAACCTTACAAATGGTAGAGACGTTGAGAGTAGCGATATACAGACATCTAATTCAATTCATTTAAAAAGGAGTGAGAAAAAACAACAAGTGAGAACAGTGAGGTGTAGAACAACCATATAATTCACAGGAGTTGACATGATCCAGATATCTGTCTCAAAGACAAAAGACAGCGCGGTCAGTGTGGGAAGAAATCGCCAAAATAACACTCTGCACACCACACTAGAAACCAAAATTACTATTATGATTCACAACAATACAATTACACTGCCAGCAGTTATGAGAGCTGCTCAGACATCAGTATGCACACTGAGCACATGGAATTTAATTTACACGATCTATCTAGTGACATTTGCAACAGTGTTATTTTAGTATTATTTATCATCATCTTTATCAAGATTTATTTTTGTCCTCATACATAAATACATAGTCACATATTAACTGAAAATGTGTAGGCTGAGGCTTTATCTAATTTTTCCTACCCTTGTTTTATTATAATTCTAAAATGCATCACTTCCACTAATTTTAAATCTATACCAAACTGAAAGTTACATTTTTCATTCACCGTTTACATATACAAGTGATTCAAATTATGTACTTCATATTCATTACTATAGTATTTTGACTTTGCTTTAATTTTCAGTTCTCATTTTAATTTTAGTTTAAATTTTAATAATCATGCTTCGTAATTTTTATTAGTTTTTTTTTTAAATATTTCTTTTAAATGTATTTTTATTTTAGTTTTGTTAATTTCAGTACTTAAACTTATTTCTGTTAGTTGCCCAAGCAACATTTCCATTTTTTTTTAAAGGTTCAAGTTTGTATCTAATATTTAGGCTATATTTTATTTTATTTCAATTATCAAAATATTTTTTTTTTAATAGTTTTGGCTAGCAATAAAAATGCTGATCTGCAGACTGCAGATTCCCTTCGGTTGAACTCACCCAGTGTTGCTCGTGCTCTCTCTCTCTGTCCTGGAAGGATTCTTCCTTCACTCCTAACAGTCTCCTGTACTTCTCAATGTTGTTCCTCATCTCCAGGTGACTCGGATTGCCAACAAAGAATGTGTGAGCAGATGAAGCTGCTTTGGCCATTTTATCCAACTGTAAAACAGAGGAAGAGAGAGTTTAAACTCACAAAACAAACCAGGGTGTGTTTACTCAGACTCTTTCAGGTGTGTTGCCGATTGGTCATTTTACCTTGTAGTAGGTGACTTGCAGGTAGTTATAAGGGTTGCGTGTTCCAAATTCATACTCAATGTCAGAAGATACTGGGAGCAGAACAGCAGGAGAGATGCTTCGACCCATACAAAACCTCACACACTCAGCCCGCACCTGGATCCAGTCCAGTATCCCCAGGTCCCAGAGACTAAAATCCTCTTTGTCTACACACACATTAACATTCATTAATATGTATTAACATGCACTGAACTAGATAAGTAATAGAAAACTCCTAATACTGTACTATCACTATAAATGAATGAGTGACTCCAGGTCACTGAAACACTCACACACTGAGATGGAGATTGCGCACACACACTTTGTGCATCTGCACAAAAAGTTAGCAGTTACCTAGTTTGGAGATCTTGTCATCTCCTGCAGTTAAACACTCGTCGTGACATTTTCGTCTGGTCCGCAGGAGCTTGTCTCGCGTGGAAATGGATTTCTCCAGGAACTCCGCTGCGCGCTCCCAGTCCTCCCTAAAATACGCCCGAACCCCGCGGTAGTAGAGCTCATCGTAAGGGGCTGAAAGTCCGGGTGAACTCTCTGCAGATAGTCCGCTGTCTGCAGGCGTAAAGACATGTTTGAGAATGAAGAGGAACGCCACGTATACAGGGCTTGTGTTTGAGTGTTGCGCCATAACGCGGGGACTGCAGTGGGCTGAGAGGAGAAGAGGGAGGAGGTCACACAGAGCAATGAGGGAATAAGTGTCTGACAGCGAGCAATAAACAGCACGAGAGAGGAAAACTAATGTGTCTGTTTGAGGACAGATTTGCTCATAAACATCCAGTGAATATGGGTGCATTATTATTTTGTATTACATATTTATTTACTTACTATATAGTTACTAAAACAAGAGTCGCACGGTTAGAGACTTTGATTTAATCTATAGTATTTACATAAAAATATTAAAATATTGGAAGTATTCATTTAAATAACCAGATTAAAAAATTGCCCCTTGTGAACATTTACATTATTTTTATTAGTAAACAGTGCTTTTTATGTTTAACATATTTTAAATAAATGCACAATTTGATTTAAGATTTACCAAGGACGATAACTATAACCAGTTTTATGAGAACACGCGACGATGTTGTTAGTTTTCAGAACGATTTGTTTCCAGCTGATAAACAATACAATCGCTGACAGCTCGAGCATTTAAAGCGGCAGGCTTTTCATTAATAAACACAACGCTCTTGGTGTGAATGGGGTTTGTATTAGCTTTTTGTAATCATAGTTTATATAAAAACAAGATAATGTGATATCTCCTAATTTAGTTAGAAGTAACTTATAGGAATACTCCAAGTATTTACTTTCATTGTTTTGTTTATATTGTAAGATATCTATTAGGATGAAATCCACATAACAGTTACAGGATAACCAGTAATCGTCTACACTTAACTCAAAGCAAAAACATCCATGCATTTGATACATGACAATCTCATACTTCTTAACAGTTGCACTCTGGCGCAAAACTTTTACACTCCCAGCCTCATGAGGCCAGTGTTGTTATTTACACGAGGTAAAAATTTCCGCTTTCTCATTTTGACAACTGTCATGGCTTCCATTTTACCGTAATACACAAAATACATGAGGATTCCCAATAAAGGTTTATTCTCTTCAGTGGTGAACTGCTAAAGAAAGTAATTGTTATATCAACATTGCTATACTGCATTAAACTCTTGCATGGAAGCAATTGCGCTAATGCCCATATTAGTATTTTATGTCAAAATTAATAGAGATTGTAAAACTCATATGCGCGTATTTTCGGCGCTTTACGGTCAAACACTTGCGGCTGTAACGCGTGCAGCGCCCCTGGCCTCGAAAGAAGCACACTGGATCCTCAGCAGCAGCTTTTCATTGAGGGGAAGCTGAGAGAAAGACGGGGGCTGTCAGAGACTTCAAGTAGACTGTATTTCAGGAGCGGGCCCAAAAAACCCAGACGGGCAAGCGTGTGAAGGCCAATCGTGTTTAGCCAGAAAATGACGGAGGTTAGCGAGATATTGATGTCGGTTCTGTCTACGATTCGGGTTCCGAGGCCCGGAGATCGTGTTCACAAAGACGAGTGCGCCTTCTCCTTCTCCAGCCCGGTGAGTTCAGCAGTCATCGCGCACTTTCGGGATTTATTTATTTGCGTAAGGTTGCTGTTTTGTTTTCGTCTTGCCAGGTGTTGTGATGTTTGCTAGCTAACGTTAGCGCTCATTGAGTGCACAAGTTTGCATTATTTTCCTTCATTATGTCAAGCGAGTCATCATCGTAATGTTGACTCTGCACTCTTTAGTCACATCTTGATTAAACCACTAATTTCTCTTGATTTAGCCTTAAATTATCCGTTTATGTATACTACTTTAGCTAGCTGTGAGCTAGTTATAATGCTAACATGAGCTGCAGAGTTTTTTTCTTGGATGAGTCTGTGTGCTTCAGTAGCTGTTATCAGACACAGACTGAACGCATGGTGCTGACTAACACTATTTCTTTAAAACAATTCTTTCCTTTTGTTTCAGGAGAGTGAGGGAGGCTTGTATGTCTGCATGAACAGCTTTCTCGGCTTTGGAAGTAAGTATGTAGAAAGACACCACGCCAAAACCGGTCAGAGAGCTTACCTGCACATCACCCGGACCCGGAAAACACAGGTAAGCACAGAAACACGTGACACATCAATCCGTGCATTTATACATAATAATCATGCATGGTTTAATTAAACATTCGTAAATATTTGAAGTCGCCAAACAGAAAAAATGATGGGCGTCAAACAGGTTTCCTGGACACGCCTTCTGTCTTTCATTGGCCAGACAAACTTATAATTCCGCCCCCAAACTCACGCCATTGGTTCAGCCTGTCTTGCTGTATCAGGTTGGGTGGGACAAACAGCAATATGTTGTTCTGGAAGTTAAAATCCTTTTTATTTTTTTCCATAGGGGAATTGGTTTTTAACAATTTATAAACCATTAAAGCCTGACCATCTGTGAGCAAAAAGGTTGTTAATCAATGATATATGCTTTTGTTGAAGCCATCAGCCCAGACTATTTCAACTTATATTTTGATTCAGGGAATTCCTGGTTAAAAACTACATTACCCATGATTCTCCAAAGAAATCTCCACCAGTTTGAGAGCCATGACCAGTAAAACATGCCAAAAGAGTGCCCACCCACTTCCATAAAACACTGCAGAGGACCTTACTGAGTTAGTTCATGCATATGTTTAATTTTTTAAAATGTTTTATCCTCAATGTCCTCGACAGACTGTCGTCATATACAGGACTTCTCCAATCATTTAATCTTGCAAGCTCACGTTCATCTATCTCCTCTTTTGAGTGCCACACCCACATATCAAAATCCAAAAAGGAACTTATGGATAGAACCAAAGATCGTGAACTTTTGTATTTTGGTCCAAACACTCTGGCACTTAATTGCATTTTTATACTTTTTCTGGAAATCAGTATATACATGGCTTATTTATGTCTTTGCAAACTATTATGATATAAAAGAAAATGCTTGAACCTTAGAAGAAATGTTACATATGGTATTAAAGAAAATATTTTAACGTAATACATCTTCATGTAATATCACTGCATTTAATATGCTGATTCATGGCAAATATAGACTAACCTTGTCTGTGTATCAGAAGGAGGATGAAAACAATTCTGGATCAGGTGACCCTCCGAAAAAGAAGCCCACAAGACTAGCCATCGGTAAACACTTGCATACATTTTAGTTTTCTCAGTTTTGTGTTGTAAGTTTCTTTTATAAAAGGTAAAAGGCTGCAAAGTTTGCATGTGTTTCTTGCAGGGATTGAGGGAGGGTTTGATGTTGAGCAGGAGCAGTATGAGGAAGAGATCAAGGTGGTTCTGTTCCCAGACCGACAGGAAGTGACATCAGAGGATCTAGGCTCCATGCCAGATGTTGTTCGGGAACGGGTGAGTCACTTTTTTATTGTATTTTTCTAAAAATTAGTTTCCACTATGTAATAACATAGCCATAATTAAGTGAATACTTTATAACAGAGCAGACTTTGATTGGCTGTGTTGGTGTGGTTCACGTTTGCAGGTGTCTCTGTCGATGGCGGGGCTGCAGGCGGCAGACTCAGTGTCGCACGCTTTGCAGGTGCAGCAGTGGGACGGAGAAGTGCGACAGGAGTCAAAATACGCAGCTGAACTTAAACAACTCGACAATGGGGTCAAAATCCCTCCGAGGTACATACATGTGCGAATGTTGTAGACACATTTGATATGTACAGCTAAGCTCAGGAGAAAGTTAGAGTAAGTGATTCTTTACATTTACATACTTCCGTCTTTCTTTCAGTGGCTGGAAGTGTGAGGTCTGCAACCTACAGGAAAACCTGTGGATGAATCTGACAGATGGGAAGATTTTTTGTGGGAGGAGATATTTTGATGGCTCAGGGGGGAATAACCATGCCCTCCTGTACTACCAGCAGACTGGATACCCATTGGCTGTCAAACTCGGCACAATAACACCTGACGGAGCAGGTGAGATCGTTGCACAAAATCGAATTAAATCATGCTGACGTTGAATAATTCAAGCCAGTAAAGTTTTGAATGCTTTACTGTTAACTACGGCTATATTTATGATGACATTGTGTGATGTATTTGTCTTTGCAGATGTCTATTCATATGATGAAGATGATATGGTATTAGACTCTAAGCTTCCAGAACACCTTTCTCACTTTGGCATTAATATGATGACTATGGAAAAGGTACGGTCATCTCAAAAATCTCTTCTTAAACTGCTTAAGAAGCTGTTTTTTAGTGTTTCCCTCTCTCTTTGTTAGACGGAAAGAACCATGACTGAGCTGGAGATCGCAGTGAACCAGCGTGTCGGAGAGTGGGAGGTGATTCAGGAGTCAGGTACCACTCTGAGGCCCCTGTGGGGCCCGGGGCTCACCGGTATGAAGAACCTGGGAAACAGCTGCTACCTCAACTCTGTCATGCAAGTGCTCTTCACCATCCCAGACTTCCAGACCAAGTCAGTGCCTCTCACAATGTTTGTCAGCCTTTGTGTGGTTCTAGAGTTTTTGTCATGATGATTCAGCAATATTTCAACCATGGATATAAAACATATCTATAATCACTACAGTTCAAAGATTTAGGGTCAGTAAGATGTTTTTAAAAAGAAATTATTCAGCATTAAATTGGTTAAAAGAGACAATGTTACAGAAGATTTCTGCTTCAAATAATTAATAAATTTTTTTTTATGCATTGAAGGGAATGAATAAAAAAATAAATATTAAGCAGCACTACAGTTTGCAACACTGGTAATAAGAAATGTTTCTTGAGCACCAAATCAGCATATTAGAATGATTTCCAAACGATCATGTTACACTGACTTGAAAAATGGCTGCTGAAAACTCAAATAAAATTGAGTTGCAATAGTTCATAATTACTTTATTCAGATAAATGCAGCCTTCATGAGCATAAGAGTCTTCTTTCAATAACATTAAAAAAATCTTTCTGACCCTGCACATTTGAATGGTGGTGTATGTGTATTACACATGGATGTTTTGTGTGTTTTTATGTTTATAAGGAACTATTGCTGCTGAAATAAATTCTCTAAATGCATCATTTCCTCTCTCTCTCTCTCATTGATACTCAGATACGTTTCTAACATCGACAAGATCTTTAATGAGGCGCCCAGTGACCCTACCCAGGATTTTAAGACTCAAGTGTGAGTATACCTGTCCCATAAACTCTAGTAAACTTTAGTCTAAAAGAGATTGTTCACCCCCAAAATTTTGCTCTATTCATTAGCTTTCAAATCACATTTCCATGTATTTAAACTTGGCAAGCCATTTTGGTTAAACAATACAGGGGGCATTTCTAATCACTGGTGTCAAATACATCTTGATGCCCACAAATTATGGTCTGTTTCTCACACAACCCTTGCATGACTTAAAAAAACCTGGAATATAGAGCAGTACAAATTTCATGAACCACTTTTCAGTGTTCATGAACAGTGTCACGTTCCACAGCAGAAAGAGTGTCATACAGGTTTAGAACAACATGAAAGTGACAAAATGAAGACAGAATTTTTCATGTTAGGCTGAACTCTTTAGTCCTGATGATACTGCAGGGGCTTCAGTAATATCATATTTCCAGCAGATGTCGCCATACATCAATTCTCCCTTTTACCTGAAAGAAAGAGGGGAAAAACATGATTATCTGCTTTGATTGTATCAAAGAGCTCAAACACTATAATTATTTTATAAAGTAACCAAAATTTGTATCTTTCTTCCTTCATTTCCACTCTTTAAAATCAGAGCAAAGCTGGGTTATGGCCTTCTTTCAGGAGAGTACTCTAAGCCGGCCCCTGACCCCATAGACGAACCCAGTACCTCCACTGAACCTAGGGTATGTACACACATATTGAGTCTCATTCATGAAATTTATGTTTAAATCATTCATTAATAGATTTTGTACCGAGTGTGACCATTTTTGGAAGAAAATTCAGAAATGCATTCTGCTTGTTCAGGAAAATCCATTTATAAATGACTTTCTTTGTACAGGGTGACCAGGTTGGCATAGCACCTCGCATGTTCAAAGCTCTGGTTGGACGAGGCCACCCTGAGTTCTCTACCAATCGGCAGCAGGATGCACAGGAGTTTCTTCTTCACTTTATAAATATGGTGGAGGTAATGATGATTTTCTCTTGCTGTCTCTGTTTTACACCGCTTACTTTTGTATTCACTCACTTTGCCTTTTATTTATGTTGGCCAGAGGAACTGTCGGTCTGGCATGAATCCCTCAGAGGCTTTCCGCTTCCTAGTGGAGGAGAAGATCGTATGCCAACAGTCACAAAAGGCCAAATACACCCAACGAGTGGACTACATAGTCCAGCTGCCCGTTCCCATGGACCAGGCGACTAATATGGGTTAGACACTCATAGTATGCTTCTGTGTATCCAATACGTGTTATCCTTCCTCTCATTTATCATCATCTCTTTCTGTTTATCAGAGGAGCTACAAGAAGCAGAGCGTCGCCGGGAGGAGGTGGAGTCATCTGGAGCCCCTCCCCCTGCCGCACCACGTGCTCAAATCCCATTTGCTGCCTGTTTGGCTGCTCTTAGCGAACCGGAGACACTCACAGATTTCTGGAGCTCTGCAGTACAAGCCAAAACCACTGCCACAAAGTAATAATAATATTCATTTAATTCTCAATTAGTCTTTGGTTTCCTTCTGTTTGTAATAGTGTCTTTATATCTCTTGGTTTCTTAGGACCACTCGCTTTGCTTCATTTCCTGACCATCTTGTCATCCAAATAAAGAAATTCACCTTCGGCCTGGATTGGGTTCCTAAAAAACTAGGTGAATTATATTTTTTTTGGCTGTTTGTGAATGTAACGTGTTCATTTTGCACAAATAATTACATCATTTAAAATTGTTCTGCTAATAGGTTGACAGCCCTAGTCTGAATATTAATATACTTTTGTTATTATTTTAATAGATGTGAGCATTGACGTTCCTGACACACTGGATCTGAATGCGCTCCGTGCTATGGGACAGCAGCCGGGGGAGGAGCTTCTGCCAGAGGTGGCTCCACCTCCTCTCATGACCCCTGATGTGGAGGTTAAAGGTATCCTGGGTTCCCACGGCAACGAGGAGGACGACTCTCTCTACTCCCCACTGCTGTGTCAGTCTGTCTTTTCTCCTCTTTCCGACTGCATCTGTCTGTCACTTAAGCCCGTCTCTCATTCTTTCTTTTTCCTTTGCTTTCTTCTTTGTTTACAGTATCTATTTTAATTTTATTATATTCATTTAAGTTTAAAATCTTTATTTGCTCTATATATATGAGCCCTAGTTGGTCTTAATATTTAGTTTTCAATTGAGTGTAATTTATTTTGGATTTAAAGGAACAGTTCACCTAAAAATGATCCGATGAAGAAGGGTGAGTACATTTTCAGCAAGTTTTCAGAGTTGGAGAAATTCAGCATTACAACACTTGCTCACCAGTGGACCCTCTGCAGTGAATGGGTGCCGTCAGAATGACAGTTCAAACAGCTGATAAAAACATCACAATAATCCACAAGTAATCCACATGACTCCAGTCCATCAATTTACATCTTAGGAAGTGAATAGCTGCATGTTTATAAGGAACAAATCCTTTTTTAAGGTATTAATTTAATTGTAAACCAAATAGCTGTCCATAATCCATAATGCTTCCTCCAGTGAAAAATTCCATATTTTGTTAGAACTGTTTTGAACCGTTTTCACTTTTAAATGGTGCTTGTTTTGTGCATATTTCTCTCCTGATTCAGATGAGATTACTTTTTCATTGAAGAAAATGTCTTAATTATTGATTTGTTTCTTACAAATGTGCAACTTTTCACTTTGCAAGATGTTAATAGATGGACTGGAGTCATGTTGTGGATTATTGTGATGTTTTTACCAGCTGTTTGAACTCATTCTGACGACACTCATTTACTGCAGAGGATCCATTGGTGAGCAAGTGATGTAATGCTAAAATTCTCCAAATCATAAACTCATCTTCATCTTGGGTGATCTGAGAGTGAGAGAATTTAGCAAATTTTTAGTTTTGGGTGAACTATTTCTTTAAGCATGAGTTGAAATTTTAATGAATAATTTTCATTAGCATTCAGTCAGTGTAATTATTCCTAGAAATTTTGATATCAAACATGTCTGTAGAGCACTCTCTCTCTGTATGTCTCTCAGCTCCAGTGTTGGACGACTCCACGGTGTCTCAGCTGTGTGAGATGGGTTTTCCTCTGGAGGCCTGCCGCAAGGCCGTGTACTACACGGGCAACACTGGCATTGATGCTGCTATGAACTGGGTGATGGGACACATGGAAGACCCTGGTAAATACACTCGTGTGTCAGCTGAGAAAAGCAATTAAAGTAGTATGCAGATTTCCAGTAAAATTCTCGGTGATCTTCTCCAGATTTCTCAGCACCTTTAGTGTTGCCTGGATCTAGTTCTGCTCCTGGCACCACACCTACAGAGAGTCTACCTGAGGAACATCTAGCAACCATCGTTTCTATGGGATTCAGTCGAGACCAGGCCACTCGTGCTCTCAGAGCTACGGTGAGACACATCAACTGTCTCTCTTAACCTGCGGGATACAAAAATTATTATTGATTCATAGACCTGATACTAAAAGTGTATTGTCCCTCATTTTGCATGCAACCCAACTGCTACATTGCATACATTTTACCTCAGCATAAAAAATTTTGAGACACCCAAGAAGTGGCATCACTGAGATTCTCTGGTTAAAGCATTAAAGTCTCACAAATCATGGTCCTAAATTTTGGTAACGGGTAGCAAAAATTGTAAACTTCATAATATAAATAGAGAATGAAACCTGCAAAGGTTGACGATCAGTATGTTACAACTGCTTTGTGCTTCCTTTCACAGGCGGTTTTGTTAATTGAAGATTGATGATTCAAATCCTATTTGTCAATTTCTGTATTTGTAGAATAATATTCTCGAGCGAGCTGTGGACTGGATCTTCTCTCATCTGGATGATCTGGAGTCTATGGATGTGTCTGAAGGTGGACGCTCAGAGGGAGGAAGTGAAGCCAGTCGGGAACCTCCTCCAGGACCGCGTGTCCGTGATGGACCAGGAAGTATGTGTTTCTGTGGTATTTATTAAATGGTGATTTTTGTAAATGGGATCATAAATATTTTGCTCTCTTCTCATCTTTCCCATTCTTTTGTCCTGAAGAGTATGAGCTTTTTGCGTTCATCAGTCACATGGGAACGAGCACAATGTGTGGTCATTACGTCTGCCACATCAAGAAAGACCAACAGTGAGTGAAGTTCTTTCTCCACCTCTCTCTATCAATATCACTTTTTCTCAGTATTAATGTTTTCATTGTTACTCTTTGCTTTTTTCAGGTGGGTAATCTTTAACGATCAGAAAGTTTGTGCCTCTGAGAAACCACCTAAGGACCTGGGCTACCTGTACTTTTACCGAAGAGTGGTGGAATAGAGTAAAATAGAATAGCATTTTCCTCACACACACACACACACACACACACACACACACACACACACGCGCTCTTCTGTATCTGATCTACTGTAAGGCCCAGACTCCTGCTTCTGAACTGATGCACCATTTAATAAGTCAAAGCACTTCTCCATCAAATATATTCACTACTGAGAGAACCCAGACGTAATAATGACAGAAGGGAAAAAAGGAGATGTAGGATGTGCTGATTAGAGTATTCTTACTGGAAACGCCGATGTTGTATAACGCCTTACCACACACACACACACACAACACACACACACTAGTCTCCTTCGTGCCTCCCCCTGATTGGATAGTGGCTATTGTGACATCATCGCTTTTAGAGCTAAGCTCCACCTTCCTTCCCTTTATATGTTCCAGAATGTTTCTGCAAATGTTTAATGGCAAGTAAATGTCACTAAATCACAAAAACAGCTAAATATTATATATTGGAATTTGAAATTTAAAAAATGAATGCAAAAGGTATTGTGCAATTTCACCTTTTTCCTTATGTTTTGTTCTCCTTTTGGGGGGAGGAAAGAATTCCTTTTGTTCTTTTTGCTTTAAAATAAAAAAGTGTCTCTTTGCTTCTGACTCTGTGTGTTGCATTAATGTTGGCATTAATAAACATTTTGTTTATTACAGAAAGAATCATGAATGTATTGGCGGTACTGAAAGTGGGAAGAGTATTGATAAATGTAAAAGCATGAAACTTCTAAGTGTATAAAGAACACGAATGACATTTGATAATTTATCTGTTTAACAGCGTAAAGTTAAAGCGTCATGATGTTTCACTGTTGAGAAGTAAATTAGTCCATTGGCCGAGGTCCTGTGGGTTTTATAAACGTTGACTTACTGAGAAGCCAACACTTGTTTTAATGTGCAAATGCTGACATCGATTATTTCACTTTTATTCATTTATTTGTATATTACGTTATTGTGACCCTGTTTATAAACTTAATTCTCAAATCTAAATTTATTTGAAGGATTTCCCAGTGAGAAGTGCATGTGAGAGGTGTTTCTGCCCTACATTGGTTGTTTCTCTCCAAACAGTTTTTGCTGTCTTCCGCTCTCATACCTCAGTTCAGTTTCTTGTGCAGCTTCAGGTTTTCGTGTCGGCTGGTTTCTCACACACGCTGGTTTTTACCAGATGGACTAAATGCACAGAAATTTCCTCAAACTTTGTCAACAAACATAAAACAGCCTCCAAACGTGAGTATGAAAAGAACTTGCATAAGCCAATGGTTTCTTAAATAAAAACAAGATAAAAAGATAAGTACTAGAATGATTGTTTTTTTTTTTTTTTTTTTTTTTTTTATTTGCTGCATGTATTTAACAGTATTTAACCGTGTTCAACAACCCAAAGATGTTTTACCTTTTCATTAACTTTAATGCTTTTTAAATATTAAGTAGGCCTCTATAAACTATGGACTGGCTTTTTTTTTTTTTTTCAAATTTAAAATGTCTAATTTTAAGAATTGAAAGTAAATGACAAATACACACTTAAAAAAAAAAAAAAAAAAAAAACAATAAAAAAGATTATAATCACATTATTTTGTCAGTTTAACCAATAATGACAATAATCCGTAATATTATTGCATATTGAAATAGAAATGCTCATTTGCTCCACTAAATGAATCTTTCATACATTAATATACATTAGAAATATATTAAAGCTTTGATTAACAAAATACAGTAAAGATTTTCACTGTTTCTCCTATGTCTAACATTGTTTGTTTTTTAAGTAGGCTATCCTACAATCTGGAGGCATTACGTATTTTTCTGGTAATAGCTTGTTTAGTAATAAGTGTCTTAGACATTTATCTCAGATTATTATTTATCTCAGATTATTAGAATTTAATGTCAATGATTTGAAATTATGAATATAATTTTCTAAACCAAACATTTAGTGTGGGGTGGGGGGGAATTAAAACGAAACAAAATTACTTAAGTGACGTGCCTTTGTGGTTCATAGTCACATATGTTTTTTCCTGTTTGCTCTTTTTTCTTTGTAAAAGCGAGCCTCTTTTTATGAACAAATATTAATTGTTTTTTTTTGTTTTTGTTTTTTTTGTTTTTTTTTACTGAAAATAATCTCAGTGTAACTCCATGCTTTTGATTTTTAAAAAGAAATGCATTTTCATTTCTTTATAGTATTTTACTTTATCTATTTATTTATTTATTTTACAAAAAGGAACAGAATGGCAGCTTGCAAGATCCTGTTTTTTCTCCTTGGTGAGCATAAATACATTCATAACGTGCATTGTATTATTCTAAGCTGTACTATACGTTTGATTTTAAACAGTCTATAATTACTTTGTCTGCACAGAGTTCTCTGTCTTGCTGTGTTTAACCCTCCTTTCTTCTCTCCATCAGCACTGTATTTATCTTGTGGAAAATGTGATGTGTTATATCGGCGAGTTGGAGATGAGGTTTCCATGAAGTGTAAAGTGCCTCAAAACAGTGATAAAAAATGGCTATTTAACAACGAGCTCATCTTTCACATTATAGGCAGAAGTGGAACTACACGGAAGGGTATCAGTTTCTTCTCCTTTCGATACAAAATTGATTTGAATATTAAGTTTTGTGAATAGTCTCAGCGTAATTGATTTAATTTTTAAAGGTCCTTCCCATATTGCATCAAAAGCAAGAATAAGCGGAGAAAATTTGAAGGTTCCCAGCCTGCAGACAGGAGACTTTGGAGTCTATTCCTGCAGCCAGAACAAATACACTGTGCTGTCTTTGTCAGGTGAGAGACGACAGCAAAGGTTGTTGTTTTTAATGTATGCATTTATCTATTTATTTTTAGAATTATTATAAGTTACATATTCACCTCCTTTCTCTCTCAGTCTTTGCTAAACCAGGCCCAGTGCTGCTGCAGTCTAGTGATGTAGAACTGCACTGTGAGATTACAGGAGACCCAAATACTAAAATACAGTGGCTGAGACCTAATGGTGAAAAATATTCTAAACAAGAAGTAATTCACCTAAAGTCTGTGACTTCAAAAGAGGCAGGCCAGTGGACGTGTCTGGTCCATGAAGACAAGTTCTATGTAACATTGACTGTTGTTGGTTGGTGTCTTTCGGTTGCTATTTTTCAGTATAAAAGTGTTTTTATTTTTCTAATATTTCATGCTGTTAGTGACATTTGTTTGGGTCTCCAACAGGTCTCCAGACCAAAGATGTTGTTGAAGTTCCTGAAGGGGGCAAAATAGTGCTACCGTGTTCTCTTTCTCAGAGTGTATCTCAGCGTGTTGTGGGTGGGAAATGGAAGGCTGACCACCTCGAGGGAGACTCTTTCCCAACCCTGACGAACACAGAAGGCAAAGGCTTACACTGGAATGGCGAGAACTCCTCAAAAGTCACATTTACTAGTGGACAACTCAGCACCAACTATGATGTCATGTTGAAAAACGTGAATACCTTACACCAATCTTGATTTGCACTATATACATTTTCATGCTACACTCTTAAAAATAAAGATTCCAAAAGTTTTTTTTAGACCTTATGTGTCAGAGAGACAAGTGCGCAGCCATCGTTTTTGCAGTAGCTCTATAGCATAACTGCTGAAGAGGAACTAGTTGACTAAGTGGATGTATTTATTATAGTGCTAACGAAAGTTATCATGTGCATTGTAATGTTCAAAGTGGATGTCATAACAAATGTCAGTAGACCGGGAAGAATTTAAAATGAGCGGCTCATTCATACATTTTTATGACCTTACCTTCACGCTGTTGAATTGCAAACGGAAGACTGAAGACCATGAGTGCTGTGCTGAAAAGGGGTGGAGCTACATAAGGTCTATAAAGAACCATTTTGGGTTCCTCAAAGAGTGTTAAGAAAATTTTAATAATCTAAAGAACAATTTTCCTTTATAAAGTACCTTTTGTACAATTGAAAAGTATTCATGGATGTTAAAAGTTGTTCTTAAATTAAAACATTTTTATATGTTGACAGTAATTTACCCACATATTCTTTCAGGTGCAGAGCAGCGATGAAGGGAAGTTTGTGTGTACAGTGGAGTTTGATGATGGACTGAATCTAACTGCTGAGACAACTTTGAAGGTCAACACTTCAGGTAAAATAAAACTAAAAGTCAGCTATGTAGGGATGCACACTTATCTGAACTATATCAATTACTGGTCATTGTTAGAGATCAGTCAATAATAATATATATTTTGATAATGGACATTTAATTGTGTATGCTCATTTACCCTATATTTACATTTAGATTTCGTTAGCTGTCATCTAACGCTCACTTAAAATTAATATCTAAAAAAAAGTAATAATTGAATAAATATAATTTTCACACTGTACATTATAATATTAGATGCCTAAACTGATATATTTAAAACAATTTATTATATTTTTGTGTGTTTTTTTTTTTTATTTAACTTGACAAAATAGTATACAATTTTACTTTCAGCTACCATAACATGAAAATAAGTATTGGTATCATTCAGAATTTTAATATTACTGCATCACTAGAAGCATGAACCACAATAGAAATTATGCTCTTTTATGTGCACTAAGCAAAATCCCAGATAAATGGTTCAGTCTCTGTTTGTAATGATTACTGAACAGGTGGACTGGTGTCCACTAAAAGGAAAGGGAAAACAACTGCAGTTCAGGAACTCTTGATTAAGGACGTGTATGGTGTACAGCTGTGGATCTGGATTGCTGTAGGAGTCAGTTCTGTGTTTCTGATTGGACTTATCGTCATGGCTGTTCTCGTCCATAAAAGGAACAAACGTAAGAAGGTGAGAGAAAGAAAGGAAGGCGGCAAGCAAGCAAGCAAGAAAGGAAGTTGCTCATTTAATGTTGTTGTTGTTGTTGTTTTTTTATTTTTACCTAGCAGAGAGTGAGAAATCTGAGATCCATGCGGCAGCCTCTGACAGCCAAAGACTACTGCCAATGCAACAGGTACTTCCTCCACTTCCATTCCTCTGTGTAATACAGTGGTACTAGTATTAGTAACACTTAGTCTTAAGTTTGTACAGCTTTTATATTGCCTTGAAAGGATAGTTAAAAAAAAATAAAAAAAAAAATCTAAATGCTAACCCAAAGAAGATATCTAATGTTGAAATTGCAATATATATTCAGTTAAAATTAATTTAATTTGATCTTATATTTAATTTTTCAGTATTGGTTGGTGTTGGATATTTAAATGTTTGTGGTTGTTTCCCTATTTTTGCATTTTAATACTTTACATTAGAATGATGCCTACATCAGCACTTCAAGAGATTTTAGTCTTATTTTAAAAATTATTAAAAAAAAAATTAGTGTAGCTTTTTAAGATCTGCCATTTATCAGTATTGAACAGAATACAGGTGCATCCCTATTGTTTACACCATATTGTATATTTACTGGTAATGTCAAAATCGATGTGTGTTGGGATGTTATTTACACAGTCCATATTTCTTATGTATTCTGGGGCACAACATTTGTTTATTTCCTAATTGGTAGTTAACAGTTCATATAAGTTTAAGTTTAAAGCATAAATGCACTATAGTAACTGCTACATTGTTATAGAAGTCTTACAGCATTAGGGTTTTTTTTAGAGACGAGAAAGAAGTGGAGTTGGAGGAGCAAGCGAGGCCACTTCCAGTGCCCAGACAACAGCGCAACCCACGTACACGGACAGCAGGCCCAAACCATACCAACTGAGAGGAGCAGAGTGCAAGACCACTAAAAAATCACACCATGCTGGGCCTGTGCTTTTAAATGTGCTTCTTGCTTAATGATGCCAAATAAGACATGCACTTTGCAAGACTTGCTGTAGAACTGGTCAAAGAATATGTGGTTGTTTACTGTACATTTAAAACAAATTCTCTTGCAGAGTATATAATGTTTTCACAACTTACTTTTTGAATGACAAGAATGTTGAATGTTTTTAAATAAAAATTTTAAGATTCTTTTAACATGCTTCTGCCTGTGTGCCTGTTATGTATTTCCCCACATGTTAATGAGCAGAAACTGGTGCAGCTGGAATTGTTGTAGTTCACAGGTGTCCATACGAGTACAGCTGCTCACAGACATCAAAACAAACAGAACAAAATTGCATGTTTATTTTTTCATGTGCAGCAATTTGAAAGAATGCTATCTTATGAAGAACTTTAATCTGATTTTAACTACAAAAGTGTGTCTCTCTGTTTTGACATACAGTCTCACCGTAGTGACAGCATTTTAATGCTGTCACTACGGTGGTACCCTAAAAAGGTACAAAAGCTGAAAGGTACATCTTTACTCTTAAATGGTAGCCTACATATTACTACCTTAAATGTATATATTCATATTTTAAAAAGTAGATATTATTACCTATTTTGTCATTACTCACCCTTCAGGTCGTTCCAAACCCGTAAGACCATTGCATAAAGAGCAATGCAACTGAAACGTAAACGTTCAAACAGCTCAGAAAGGACATCCTTAAACTAGTCCATGTGGCATCTGTGTTTCAACCTCAATGTTATGATGCTAAGAGAATACTTCTTGTACGCAAAGAAAACAAAAATAACGACTTTATTCAACAATTTCTTCTCTTCTGTGTGTCCACATGCATGTGGTGCTGGTGACACAGGAGCCAGCGTTCTGACGTAGAAGCCGGTTGTGCTGCGCCTTGTTTACAAGCAGAGGAATGCAGTTATTGTCTATCATTTTTATGTTGATGGTTGTATTACTGTTTGTAAACTCTTTTTGACTTTTGAGCATTAATATAAAAAAAAAAAGCAGAGGAATGCACCCGTGCATCATAGTAAACGCACCGCGAGACTGATGCAGAAGAGAAGAAATTGATGTATAAAGCCATTATTTTTGTTTTCTTTCCACACAAAAAAAAGTGTTCTTTCTGTGCGCATTTTTTTTCCTTCAGAATTTTAATTTTTGGGTGAACTAACCCTTTAATACCTTTTGAAAGGGTATTGTTTTGTACCTTTTTGAGTTTAGAAAAACATAAAAATGCAAAGAAAGGCAAAGACATTAAAATGCAAGAGAAAGGAGCTTTAAGAAAAGCTATCTGATGCAGACGAAAGGCCTTTGGTGTGATAAGTCATGTGTGACACAGATATAGAAGTAAATAGTACTTAACTGTCAGAGTAAAAACAAAGGCATGCGATACCACAGACACTTGAGCGTAGAGCTGCGCAAATCACGTTACAGTTTCCTGTCGTGTATGACAAGAGTGTGTTTGGAAGAAAATGTCAGTGTAGCTCTGAGACCCTGAACAGAACACACACTCATCTCATCACAACTGTAAGTATTGTTCTGTTGTGTTCTATGACAAACACAAACCATACTGCTTTTTGTTATTGTCCAGTCTGAATGCCTTTGTTTTCTCATATAAAGTCAAAAGTGTTTTGTCTTCTGCTAAATGTCTGACACAAATAGTGAGCTATAAAATATTCCGAACAAAATGACAGCGGAGATGTGTTTGTTAGTTGATGTTAACAAGCAGCTTGTTTTGATCAGTACAATCATATGGTCCTATATATATTTTTAATACTCTATTGTAGCGTGAAGTTTTGCGCATATGTTTCAGATGCCGAACTGACGTTTCTAATGTGCTGTTTGTAGTAATAATGGTACTGAATTATCAAAAGTTTAATTGCTAATGATAACATGAATAACCATTTGAAAAGAGATTTTTAAGTGTACCATGTATTATTTACATATAAATATTCGGGGTTGTTTTTCAGATATTTTAATGGAAAATTGTATTGTAAAAGAGTAATGTTTTTTCGTTTGGTAATAAGTTTTTGTAGATTACGTCGTCTTACTCATTGCTGTAGACATAAAAGATTTGAAAGTGTTAGCCTTCATAATGCAGAATATTAACAGATATTAGATGTTTTATTATTGTGTTTAAGTCTATCTGTTCTGTAGGCCAAGGCCTCATTATGGACCGTTAATTGAATATTCAAAATTATTTGTTATTGACAAGGTAGACTCTTGTAAACTGGATGAAGATTAAGCCAAAGACTTTATGTATTGTTCAATTTTAGTGTTTTGTTGTTTTGTGTGATAAGCAGAATGTTTTTGAAGTTTTAACAGTTTTGTGATGGTATTACTTTTTTGAAATGGTATCTCAGTGACCTTATATGAATTAAATTAAATGTTGCAAATACAAAAAGGCAAATATAAAAGTATCAAATTTGACTGATTCAGTGTAAACGTGTACACTGTAAAAAAAAAAATGCTGGGTTAAATACAAACCAGAGCTGGTTAACATATGGACAAACCCAGTTATTGGGTTGTTTTGACCCAGCGGTTGGGTTAATACCGCTGGGTCAAAACAGCCCAATAATTGGGTTTGTCCGCATTTTAACCAGTGCTGGGTTGTATTTAACCCAGCATTTTTTAGAGTGTACACGGTTACACTGAATCAGTCAAATTTGATACTTTTGTATTTGCCTTTTTGTATTTGCAACGTTTAATTTAATTCATATCAGGTCACTGAGATACCATTTCAAAAAAGTATTGTCAAAAAAATTGTACATTTAAGTAACGATAAACAAGCAGTGAATTTTCTTAACCTACATAAAACATCATTCACAAAATTAGACGTTTTTACATTTATATTTTCAAAGTATATTTATGTTAAAGACACTAGTATATATATCACATAATATATTGGTTCAAAAATTTGCAGGTACAGAATGCCGATCTTTCTCTATTATTAGTTTGATACTGGTTGTGCAGGAAACAAAAACTGAGGACAGCTTTTGCGCATAACAGCAATTATTTATTTATTTTAACAGACAACGTCCTCACGTCTACCTAGTTTTACTAATGAAAATCTATCCACATTAATTGCAGTTTATCCAATTCTTTTTTTATACATTGCCCACAAAAGTCAGACTTAAAAACTAATGTCATTGCATTAGATATAATAACAAATATAACATCAAAATATAAAAGCAAGTGGCATCTGCGAACAAAATGCTGCTAGAGCTTTGCTCTATCTTTTCATAGCTAAAACACGCTGTTAGCAATGGCAAGGTCATAGGTTTGATTCCCAGGGGATGCTTTAACCTGATAAAATGTATTCAAATGTATTCTATGTTGATTTGGATGACTGTCTGCCATATGTATACCCTGGCTTTAAATTGCTATTTACTGGCTACATGAAGTAATTTCCCCCTAAGGTTACACAGGTGACTTAGCAGATGAAACCACAGGTGTAGCTTATCACATTAACTCGTCTGACAACCTAAAAGCATCCAAATACTTTTAGTCTTCATTTGAACAGTAAACCTATTATTATATTATTTAATATAACTCCTATCAAATAGTTTGCTTGAAAATTGTGCTAGTGAAAAAAACAACAATGCAATTTAATGTAATATTTTGTTATCTAATGCAATGATTTTCATATTTTTGGCTTAGGTGTCCAAATACATTATGAAAAATAAATTACGATAGAAATATGAATGGATGGCCGATGAAAAAAACAATAACTGTGCGTCATTGTCAGACATTGCTGTCTTTTGTTGAAGATCTAGTTTTGTTCTTTCTGAGGAAAAATCGCAAACAAAACATGGAAGAGATACTTCGCAACCACATTAATTTAAGTTTTTTTCAGGAGTCCAACATTGTAGCACATTGCATCCCTCAAGTGAATAAAACATGCAAGCATGTCGAAGATGTCATGTAGGCATTCTATTTGTCAGCGTATAGTATTGCACTCGCAAATGTCTGGATATGGATATCTTCCATGCATGCTTTTTATGACATGCTAATTTATTCTGAAAGTATTGTTATCATTCCAGGATAACTTTATAGATGTCTACTGACCTTAAGCAACAACAAAACAAAAAACAAAACAAAACAGTGTTTTGAACAAGTAGTGTTCAGAGGAACAAGTAGCAGACACGACTAAACTGAAGTTTTATTACATTTTTGTCTCATTCTGTCATGGCACGATAAACCATCTGAGAAAAAATCAATGCAAATCATTAAAAACATCTTCCCAAAATTCAACCCACCAAGAGCACTTTTGACCTCAGATGCAGTTAACGCCGCGCAGTGAAATCATTGACATATATTTTTAATAATCACCTTAGGTTACACTTTATTTTAAGGTGATATTATTACAATGTAATTACACAAGCAAGTACTGCGTAATATTAATTAACTACATATACTTACTATATAGGGTTAGGGTTGAGGTTTGGCTTAGGTAATTATGCATCATTTACTATAGCATGTACATGTAACAAGGGTAATAGCATAACCTTAAAATAAAGTGTTACCTCATCTTATGTTTTTATTTAGTGTAGACACAGCAGTATTAATGATGAAAGTGTAAAAGAACAGATTATAAAAGTGGATTTTGTCTCCAGCTGTTTTGCTGTCTAATGCAGCGACCTGTAGTTGTGGAACGGCTCATAAAAACACTTGTAAGACAGACACAAAATGTTTCTAGACATACACTGAGATAATAAAAAATTCTGGATCAAAATGATTAAATGAGTGCAATTATAAAATGTAATATCAGCTGTTTGCACACACCTTGCATATATCAAATACCTTACAATGGGAAATTATGCACAAGACATACACAGCTTTAGTTTCTCAGGCAAGGAATTGTTTGGTCACCGTCGAGATCTTTTGCTATCATGTTTTTCTGCCTATCTGTCCGATAACATAATATTATGCTCAATATAATACATTACAATTAAGATTATCCGTATGCGCAGGAACGGAAGGTACAGTATGTTGTTTATCAGTTAAAAAATTATATACAATAAGCCATTAGCCAAATACATACATACAGATATACACGAAGTTCAGTTATGTGCATACATGCATTTATGTTAGTTTATGAAAGAAGTTTGAATGACGTGTATATGCAGTATGCCGTACATGTACAATCATCTTTAATATAGCAGCAGTCCTACATTAACGTGCCAGTCATTAGATGTTTACGCTGAAAATTGAAGGAATTAGTGTGAATCAGTTGGACAAACTATGTGGAACAAGCCGATAAGTCCACAAGAATGTAACATGTTTAGAATATTAATTTCATTAAAATTTACAGAACTTTGAATTAATACCTTCTCATTTTGTTATTTCAGTAGCTGACATTTTAGTTATTTTGTGTTATCAAATGAAAGTCATAATTGTTTTACAGTGTTTTATGTACTCTTAAAAAAAGTCACAGGACAACAACATGATCTCTTGATCTTCTGAGAATTCGGTCTGGCAAAAAACATCCTTTTCTGATTGTAAATGAGGAAAAATAAGCCAGCAATTTTGCTGAAATCATTAAGTCAAGAGGATAAGATATAAACAGCAAACCACGTGAGAAAAGGAAGAGCAAAATGTAATGCATTGTCAAGCATAGAACACGTGTTTCACAGATTCTGCATCACTGAATATGGAATTAAACTAAGAAATATTATAAATGTGTTTTAATAGAAAACACCTTTTAGTGTGGTTCAGTGTTACATCACAATGGGTGACCCTTTATTTTCATTAATGCAGTACTTGACACATATTGTGAAATGGTGATTTTAACAAGTCTGAAAATAGAGTGCACCTGCGTTTGATTTTGGTGTTTGTGTGCTGCTGTTATGAAGGATGGAGTGATTTTCATAATGAGAGCAGGATTCCCTCTTTCACAGTGTGTCATACAGACATTTTTCTCTATTTCTCATCCTCTCACTTCAGCTTTGTCCCACACAAATACCACACATTTTGTCAGAGGGTTTTCCTACCTGACCCTTAGTTTTATTATAGAACAGAAAATGCAATTCATTAGAAAGAAATTAGCATGTGGCATTATGGATGGTCTGGGACGACTGTTATGGGTGAGGCATTCAACGAGTTAATATGTTTTTGAATGTTTCATAATGTCCTCTCAGTTTGTCACACTCAGGATGTCTAGTGATTTGTTCAGCTCAGTATAGTAAACAACCATCATCGCATTCAAATGTGAATTGCAAAAAAAAAAAAAAAGAACAACAACATATTTTTAATGTATACTCTGCATTCAGAGGGGGAAAAAAAAAACTCCACGTGAGAATGAAAATGAGATCACATAAATATAGGAAATGACACAGCAGATGGCAGATTCCTCATAATGAGTGTGACCTTTTTATAAGCATTTCTGTGAAAATACATCAATAATAGGCTAATGACAATAATTTGCAGACATCAGCAGAAAAAAACACAACGTGCAAGAAATAAAATGACGTGAACTTAATTACGCAATGGAACATAATCACAATCTGTACTGTAAGGTTTCGAAATTTGCCGTCTAAAATATGATCTAATCTTCTGTACATTAATCTAAAAATACACATTTTCGTAAGCATCAGACCAAATGTCAGTAATTTCTCATTCTCTCAACATCTCTTTCCACTGACATTTAGCCATGCTTGCATTTCAAACCTACAGGACTTCATTAAACTGAGGAGGTTTGTAACTGAAAACTCAAGAACGAAAGAAACGAATGCAATTTGTCTTTCTATGTAATTTCCATTCACCTTTCCAAAACAGTTCATCTACCACGTGAAACTCTTACTGTAGAAAACCAAAAGCAATGGCGTCCATCTTAGTCCTCTTCAGCGCTCTGCACACCTCAGACTTCTTCAACATTTCCTACGGCCCACAGTCTAAGCAGATGTGTGTGAATCACTGAAAGTTTCTGAGGATTCAGATCTGCTAGAGGGATCCTCTCTTAGTCGCATAACCATAGCGAATCTCTTACAATATATGCATAAAATTCTCAGTAATTTTAGCAGACCACATGAAGACTGTAGATAAAATGGCAACAAAGAAGAAGACTGTTCGCCCCAAAAATACCTTGACACAAGTTACACGGGTAAGATGTGTGGGAGACAAAGACAATATCAGTCTTCGGTTCTTCAGTCGAGTGCACACCGAAATGACTTGCTGAAGGGGAAACACGTAACGAAAACCTGTATGGGACATATTGAAATAAATCACCCACTTTTCCAGCTTGCTTTCTTTCTCTCTTTCGGTAATGATTATGTTGGTGTCTCAACACCTTTTCAGTTTATGTGAGTAATGAGGGATCCCTCTAAAATGGGTCTTTCCTTTCAGCTCTGAGAGAAAAACGATAAATACATAGTTAGCCAGATAGATGTGAATGGTGATATAAAGAACTGTGTTAAGCTAAAGGTACTGTATTTTTTGAAGAAGACGAACAGAACATGGCAGGAAGAGAGAGAATGACAGAGGGGTGAAACCTCAGACACAGATGTGAGGCAGGCAACGTATTTGTTTCAACCTTCATGTGGTTCCCCTTAGCAAACCACTCCTGTCCTACAGCGCTGAAACATGCTCTACAGTACCTGTCGCTCTCTCGCGCTTATTCTTCTACAGCAAGATGCTTTATTCACCCTTAAACATGTTACAGTTTTAAATACTGATGCCATTGGAGAATCCACAAATTTTTGACACATAAAAACTCAATGAACTGGTGCTTAGAGATGCAGAGTTTCTTAATTTCCAAAGAATTTGGCCAAGTAAAAAACAAAGATAAACCTTACAGTGTTGGTTCTTGTTAAGAATGGTGCTCTTTGCCAAACACAATATGCTGCAAAGAATGACTGAAGTATCTTCATTTTTAAGAGTGCAGCTTGTTTAGATAGGTGTGTATGAAGCTTATGGGCTTATAAATCCTCTGCAACGCAAATGTAACAACAATCATAAGACATCCAAGACAATACATTTGCGCTTACGAAGCATTTAATTTGCTGAGTTTCAAACTATAAATGTAAGAGATAAACAGTCAGCAGTTCTAAAGAGAAGTATTGTGCAGAAAGATGCTGACTTGACTTACAACCAACCTCAAAATTATATACGATTTTTACTTAAATGCCTTCAAGCAAAAAAACATTGTTCTCTTTTACTAAAAACCACTTGGATGGCCAATGTATTCCATAAGCCTTCATTTCAGTATTTGTTTTATTTGTGTTCCTCTACAGAACTGCATTGGTTTAAATCAGTTAATCTTATAGCAGAAGTAATACATTACAGAGAAACCTTCTTTTAGGCGTTAAAAAACAGCCAAGTTAACATATGGGATTTGTCAATTTTTAGAGGAAGTTGAGTTGTGATAAATTGCAGCCTTTTAATAATATCTGCAGCCTTTTAATAATATCAGAAACAATAACCATCAGTTTATCCATGACTATATATGAATGCATTTAATCATCATTTGCCTCATAATTGCTTATTACATAAGTATGCATTAAATGATAAATGGATTCAAGGAATTTACACTAAACAAGTTCACGAGTCACATTTACACTCATATTTTTTTTCAAATACTGTTTCTCGTTTCTGTTTTCCACACATTTTTTTTTTTAAATGCTTGGAAAAATAACATAGATCAAGAAAATCTCTGTTGTAATTTACAGTACTGGGCATTTTTCAATATTATTTGATTTCTCTATCAAAACAAATTTATCTGTGTGGATGTACAGTTATCCATTATAAAGTCTGGATGTGGTGTTTTATGCTTATTTAGCAACACTGAGATTGTTCGTAAAGGCTACAATGATTCAAGTTCTTATACAAATTGCACCGAATAATCTGTTCACAGTGAAGTCGTTATACGTTGTAACATTCCACCCATATTTGCTCAAGCCGTATACGCACTCGGGGATTCAGATGAAGGTTGATATTAGAATAAAGGATCTCTTTGGATCTCTTTAAACAAATAATAGATTAAAAGAATGCGTAAATGTAAGGACAATGGAACAACTCAAAAAAAACAAAAAAAAAACACCAGAGGAATAGAAAGAAATGTTTTTTTTTTTCTGTTGGGCTCGGAGGGTCACCACTGATAAAGGAGTTCATTTGTAATAAAAAGTGTTTTTAAATGGAGTAGATTAGATTATTATTAAAATTTATCAATAGCTCTGTAGCAGTGCTCATGGTTACTAATAGGACACTGACATTTAAAAAAAAAGTATATAGACAAGATAAAGTCAATTATACAATAATTTGGCAAACAAACAAAACCAAACAAAACAAAAACAGACAAACTAAACATAAAACTACATAAAAACTAGCAGTTCAAAAATAAAATAAAAGGTAAAATAAGTAAAATAAACAGGGTTTCAGATAAAGTTATTCTTGATAATCAAACACATCCGTTATGCAGACCAGAAAAACCTACTCAGAAAAACAAAAAATAAATAAGTGTAACGCAGCGATGTCTAATTTTTGGAAAACTTAGAAAACATTTCAGTTTTATCAATTCATTTTATTTTATGATTGTCATTGAAACTTTTCCCACATGGATCTGACTATAAATTTCTATTATCTGTTATTATAAATTTATTATGAAATTTTATATTCTAACAATAATGTTTTGGAGGGAGTTAGAAAAGTAATTATCACACACAGTTGACAACTCGTTTGACAACTCAAGATTCATTGGAATAATTTAAAACTTTGTATTTTTTTTAGAAATCTTAATTCAACAGCCAACATGTCAATAACCGGACGTCTTATTTTACCTCTCAGGCCAATCAGACGAAGGGGAGGCGTCAATGAAGGTTAAATAGAAATATTTTGGCCTGTAAGTGAACACATCCGCTGCACGACTTTGAAGAGGAACGATAAAGAATTTTGCTCATAAGGTGAGTATATTTACACATAAATGTTCATTTACATATACCCTGTAATCTACACATGGCAACTTTATTATTATTATTATTTTTTATTATGGATAATTTCATTTAATCTGTTTTTATGTCTTCTCAAAATCATAATGGGGAATAAAATCATTTTTAATGTTGATCTTTTAAAACCTTTTTAAGTTGTATAAAAAAAACTAAATGAATCTGCATTATTTACTGTGAATGAAGTCTGGAATACAGTAGAAATTAATGGACAAATTAGTCAAATTTGCACTTACATATTTTCAGTTCAGTTAATCTGACAGCATATATTGTACATTGATAAAAACTTGGTCCATGTTAAATTTTCAAATAGAAAGATGAAAACCTTCCAATACACAATGTATAACACTAGACATCAAATCTACGAGATGTAAAACAGAAGTATATTCTCCTGGTGCATGCGATGCTGAGAGTAGCTGTGAAAATGAACAGAAGGACTGTCTTCGGCTCTATTATAACATGAGCAATTAATCACATACAGGATATTAGAATCAATGTTTATATTTCCACTGTGTTTAGTTTTAACTAAATTGAGCATTAAAATAGCTTGGAATTCCATCAGAATAATTTATCATAATCAAAAAAAAATTAAATTAAAAAAAGAACATGAATGAAAATTAACATGCTTAATCCATCAAGTCCATTAATTTTTTCTAAATGTTTTGTCAGGCATTTAGAAATTGAAGTTCTTGGTCTTACTAATGTTCCCCTCCCTTCTCCTCCATCTCTGTGTGTCTGTTTGCTGTTTAACCTCCATCCTGACCACAGCCCTGATCATGTGTCTTTCTGGGTTACTTGTTCAGGTGCAGTCTCTGGCTGTCTTTATCTCTACATCTATCGTCTGTGTGTCTTTGTGTGCTTCTCCTTCCTCTGTTTCTGTTTCTCATTCTTCACAAACTTTTCCCTCATTTCTTACACATTTCTGTGCTCCACTGGAGACTAAAAGTTTTACATTTACCTTTATTCATTTAGCGGGTGCTTTTATCCAAAGCGGCTTACATTCCCAGGATGCAACCACTGCTCATTTAGCCGTTGATAACAGAATGTGTCTGAAAATGGCACTTTTTCATACTGAAATTCACCACTTTCAATTCAGCCAAATCATAGACGCATAAAAAGCCTGCACCACGCGGTCCTTGTGAATATTTAGTAACCCACTCTGCATGAAAATGTGTATTCCCAATAGCTAATTACGTGTTATTGTGGATTATATGTTTTTGGGTTTTTAGTAGCTACTTGTAATAAAAATGTAACTGTTATGAACAGAAAGTCACAAACTGTTCTATGCAGTATACTTTTGCTTGCTTTATTGCTGCAAATTATGCTGCAGAAGTTATGTTTACTAAACTTATTTACTATAAGAAAGCACATTTGTCACAAGAATGCGCTACTTCATTTATCAATAAAGTGCGTGTAGCACAACATAGCTATATCTTGTTTTAATTTATATAAATTCAATTACTCATCCTATGAATCTTGATCCACTTTTTTCTTGGTGGTTCTCAGTGGTGGACAGGCAAAAATAAAAAATAATACATAATTTTAAAACCAAAATCACTAAATTTTAAAGTTGGAAGTGGGACAATATTGGCTGTATATGATTATTTGCCTATATTTTATTGTTTCTAATGATTTTCTTAAATGTGCATTTATGTTTGAGCATTAGTATCTTAAAATAGTCATCATTTACATTTATTTATGCTTTTGTCAGACGATTTATCCAAAGCAACATTTAAGTATATATTTTAACATTTCATGCATTCCTTGGGAATTAAACCAACACTTTGGCGTTACTAGTTTAGGAATATTTTTCTCGAAGAATATTGTGAATTAACATTAAAAAATAAATAAATAAATAAAAAGGTTTACAGAGTGGAGTCACAAAGATACTGTGTATATACAGTATAAAAAATTGTAACAAATAAATTAGGTATCTGCATTTTTCTAGTTTGAAGTGTCAATCTCTTGAAAATGAGTAAAAAGTGAGATTTGTGTGAACAAATCACATGCACAAAAAGAGAAAAAGGCAAGATCAGATATAACAGGCATAACACACACCGCACTCGAAGCACAGCGACACCACCAACAGCGCCATGTGGTGTTCTTTTTTCTGTGTTTAAGCGTGGAGAGATCCGCCTTTCGTGGAACAAGGGAGGAAGAGAGGGGGTGTTATGGAGGAGGAGGTGAAGAGGTGAAAACGAAAGGGATAAGAATCTACTCCCTGTACAATCTCAGCCCACCACAGACACACCTCTCGGCGTCTTTTTCTCGCCGTCTTTCTAGCTGTTATTCTTTCATGTTTCTTCACTGACACTCGTCTTCCTTTATGTCTGTAACCCATAGCCCACCACAAAGCTTCTGTCTCCCCCTCACTATCCGGCACTTTTTCTCTCAATCACTCCAAAAAAATCTGAGCCCACCACAAGCCCCTTTCTTCCTCTGTATTTTTATGCTCTTTGTGATACATTTCTCTATGGCTATGTCGTACAGATCACCCTCCATCTTCTCTGGCTCTGCTCTGAGGACAGAATGATGTTGTGTTGGATACTAATATCACTGTTTGTTGGAATTCTTAAAGCTCAAGGTAAGTTGAAAATATCTTGATAGTTGTTATATGGCGAAGAGTGTGAATTGCAGTCTGTATAAGCATTCTTTTTCTGTCCAATCTGTTCTTTTAGTATCAGAAAACTCTGTGGTAATTTACGCACAGGTAGGAGGGACTGTTATCCTACCGAGATACAAGATAGAAGGAGATACAGGAAAAATAGATAATGTTTATGTGAATTGGTTCAACGGGTCAGACACAAACGCAGTAATGAGCAGGAATCCTCAGAAGGAGATTCAAAGGGGTGAGAAGCATGTTTTGAGTTCATGCATTTTCACTCTACAGTAATAATCAGGCTTTCATGTTTGTTATAACTGGACATGTATGTTTGTCTTTTGTAGTGGGAGAAATAAAGACACGCGCTGATCTGTTGGATGATTTCTCTCTCCAAATCTCACCAGTACAGGATTCTGATTTTGAAATTTGGCGCTGTGTACAACATGAATTTAAGACTGAATCAGAAAAGTCCTACAAACTGTACAATGGTAAGAGAGAGTGTATGTTTGAGAAACAAGAAGTAGAAAAAAGACTCAAATTATTTAGTCACATCATCTTTTAAAGGGATAGTTTACACACAAAAATCTGTCACCCTCCTGTCTCTTTCTTCTGTGGAGCACAAAAGAATATATTTTGAAGAATGTTTTGAACCGTTTTTGTATATACAGTGAAAGTCACTGGGGTCTAAAAACAGCATTGGGCCCCATTGACTTTCATTGTATGCGGGAAAAAAAAGAAAACGTTTTTTTTTTTTTTTCAAAATATCTTTTGTGTTCCACAGAAGAAAGAGTAAAGAAGAGTAGTTTGAATAAATAAGATATTTTTTTAAGGGTAAACTTTTCTGTTAAGTGCTCTCATTTAATTTCCCAAAAGTACAGGTGAGATATAAAATTAGTATTTCTAATACGTTTTTCAAATATGAGGAAATGACACTACGCATACTGTTGAGCTCGCTTTAGGATGTGAACACAGAAGGAAGTTTCCCCCTTTGTCATTCAGCTGAACTGCAAAAAAAAAAAAAAAATAAAATAAAATAATAATAATAAAATAAAATAAATAAATAAAAAATATAAATATAAATAAATAATGCATGACAACTTAATCTATTAATTTAAACTAATCATTTATCTCCATATTACACACATGAAGGCAATGAATTAATCATGTAATATGACCACTAGAATTATATTAATGTAAATTCTGCACTGCATATTTGGCAGTATGAACAGGTATACTCCAGTTACACACACACTCTTCATAATCAGTTACACACACAAACTTTGACATTATTGATAATTTTGTAGTGTAGGCAATAACTTTACACATTACATGATAAGATTCCTCTAACATTGTCGTATTACATCTTTCAACATTTTTTCTTCTCTGTTTCAGTCAATATACCCAAAGTGCCAGCTGTGAAGGCTGGTGACACTCTGCCTCTGGAATGTAAAATGGACTCTAGTCCAGTTAAACCCAATGTAATATGGATTCCACCTCAAAACTCAGATTGTGATCAAAGAAAAAATTATTACAGCAAAACAATTGAAGTCAGAGGTGTGTCTAGGTGTCATAGTGGTGTTTGGACATGCAAGTTAGAGTATGATGGGAGAAAAACTGAAGCAAAAACAACTGTTTATATAATAGGTGAGACTATTGTGTTATTAATCTCTCTCTCTCTCTCTCTCTCTCTCTCTCTCTCTCTCTCTCTCTCTCTCTCTCTCTCCCCCCCCCCCAATGTATCTATCCATTTATTTGAGTGTGCTCATTCTCAAAGCAATAAAGAATATAGGTCTACAATAGACATGAAACATACACAATGATTACAGTCAGGATCTATAAGCAGAAAAAGGAATGTAGTGGATTAATGAGAGAGCACTGATAAAACCTTTTTTAATCTCATAACCCCAGCCTAAATATAAACATAATATGCTAATATAATTGCTGCAATTTATATAGGCTAGACTACTTTATTAAATAGTTCAAATGAATTTTCTTTTTCAAAAAGTGACAAAGTTAGATTTATTTAATTCATTCAGTTTAGATATGCCTTCTAAAAAGAAAGAAAGAAAATTGTTGCTTTTTATTTATTGTTTTATTATTTCCTTGACACAACAACAACAACAACAACAACAACAATAATAATAATAATGTTTCCTTTATTTTTATTTCTTTTCCTCCAGACCTCTCTGCTTTTCCGAATACCATTTATACCTCATATTCGTCCTCTACAGTCGACATTCCTTGTTCCTTGTCTTCTAACATTCCCTGGTCAGTCTTGAAAGAATCTGGCCTCAAGGGTGGTAGCTGGAGCTTCACTCCTCTCAGCGACCCAGAGTCAACACAATCTCTCCTCAGCCTCAGAGTTGATCCAGTGGTCAGATGGAACATCACACAGGGCGCAGACAATACCATCAAGGCCAAGGGAAGAGAGTTGAAAGACCAGGATCTATCGATTCGTAATCTGCCTGCATCAGAGAAGATCAGGGGGGATTACACATGTGATCTGATATTTAACACCAAGACCCTCAGCAGTAAAGTTACGGTGGAGGTTCTGAAGGGTAAGTTAAATGACAAGTCTTGAGGGTCTAGTAATTAATGAACAAACTACTAACTTAGCTACTTTCAGTTAGTAGTATGAGAAAATTTATATAATAATGTAGTTTTCACAATAACAAGCTACGTTTTCCATCAAGTACCCTACAAAACGAAACATCGATGTTTGTTACATTGATACTCATGCTGTTCCGTGGCCTCCTAAACTAGTGGTATTCACTGAACGGATCTCTCACATGTAATGTCATGTTCTTTAGTACTGCTAAATTTGATTAGTTTTCCCCACAACATCTACATTGATTTCTCTTGTCGTTACAGCCATGAAAACATATTCGAGCGGACTTTTTAGGTTTTTTCTTTATGATCAAATATTTTATTATATGCTAGGACAATATTTTTAACTCCTAAGTGCATTAAAATGTTGTGCTTGTTATCTGTTTAAATTTAATGACAAATTGAGTCCTACTTTAAAATTTGCTGTCCACCAAGTGCACTAGAACAACTAGAAAAAAAAAAAAAAATGAAGATAAAATACCACTATCCTATATAAAATAAATAAGATTTTATTAGGTTATTAATATAACTGTTGTCACCTCAGAGTATTATTAAATGTTATTCAAAGTAAAAGTTTAAGTGTTCCTTTAAATTATGAGTAACTTGTAGCTTGAAGTTGATTCCCCAACATTGGAATAAAGGATTACTGTGGATTAACTGTGGCTTGAAACAGAGTGTTTGTTTTTGACACTTTTCTTACTGCACTTACAATGCAAACATATCCTTCCTTTAATCTAAACTCTTGAAATTTATCCTATTAGTTTCCTCTTCTGGAGGATCTCGAGTATATGAAGGCCAAAGTGTGAATCTGACATGCACATTAGGACATCAACATACCTCCGACCTCGAGGTGAAATGGCACTGCTCGTCTTGCTCCTTTGTTTCCAGTCTCAAGCCTCCTCATCCATCTTCTCTGTCCATCCCTGAAGTGAAATTGAAGGACAGTGGGAAATGGACATGTGAACTCTGGAAAAACGGGAAGAAGCTGACATCTGCTGTGCTGTCATTAAAGATAGGTAAGAGAAGTGAAAGAAAGAGGGAAAGAGTGATACATGTGAAATAAAAAGTGTGTAACACTTCTGCTGTCTATAAAATGTTTCACAGAGAAAGCTCCAGTGGACATCTGGCTTTGTGTTGCCATCAGCGGTGGAGTCGTGGGCTTCATCTTGCTCCTAGTGATCGTCATCATATGCATTCGCAGACACAGAAAGGTTAATGTTCACTACTGGGAGCGATTTTATCCAGTTCAGCACACTAGGATGTCATTTGTAAAGTGTTTGAAAGGTGAAAATCAAATGTCTTATAGATTTTCTTTCATTCCTCTTAACAGATGATGATGTACAGACGACACAAAACCAAATTCTGCTGCTGCAAAAAGTGAGTTTGGTGGTTATTAGATATGCTGCTTTCAAAATAACACATACAGTTGCCCTAAGATGTATTTAGACACTTAAGTCACACTTAAGCCACAAATATATGAATGTCATTGATACTCAACTGACATTAAAAAAAAAAAAAAATATATATATATATATATATATATATATATATATATATAGCACAAAGACACCTGTTTCAGGAATAAAACATATAACAAAAAGCTGATTTAAATGATAAACTACAGATATACTCTTCAATATTTGGACACATTTCAGCTGCTTTATGACATGTTTATTGAGGTTACTCTGATAGGGCATCTGTTTGAACTGACTTCATATAAGTTGGTTGGAAAAAAAAACTGCAAATTTCATATTTTGCTAACTAATAAAATGTAATCACATTTACATACAATTTTAAGTGTCCAAATACATTTGGTTGTTACTGAATATATGAACATTTATCATTGTTAAAATCATGTTTGTTTGCCTGTCTATCTCTGTCTCAGTCCCCAGCAGAATCAAAAGGGATTCTACAAGACGTGATGATCCTCTGATTTTCATTTTTTATAACCATATTAATGTACAGTTGCCTGAACAAATCCTCCCGTGCCAGAACTGACTGTCGTCATTGTGCAGATGATGCTGGAATTTCTTTATAATTTTGTCAAATACTCTTATAGCCACTTTATATACTTGAACATGCTTGATCACAAACTATGTTAATATGAAACTCAAACAATATGCTGTATCTCTTTCGGAGTATATAACATGATGTCTTTTGTTTGGAGGATAAATGTGTTAACAGGATAAAACTCAGTGGCTATTGTAATTTAAGCACAGTCATTATATCTGTACATTTTTTATTACAATTGCCCATAGTGCCTCTTTATGTTGTTCTGATATTATTTATCCACTCCTGCTTACTTACCTCCTTATCTTTTGAATGCTCTTTTGCATTTGTAAATTAATTTTTTTTATTATTTTTTTATTTCAGGAAACAGGACCTGAAAATACTGATAATGTAAAATAAAATATATTAGATGAAATAAAACTGTATGATCATTCTCACACCAATATGTCATTTAAACCCCTAATAATAATAATAGTAATACAATGCTTGTTCTCATTTGATCCACAAATATCTGCAGTCTTGATTAATCATGTAGCTAAACACACAGGTGTATACAGGATTTGTCTCCAATAGATGGCAGTCAATAAAACTCATGTCATTGCTGATATTTATTTGGAGAGAAATGCTGGCACAACCTGAAACCAAAGAGTTATTGTTTATAGAAACTACAGCTTTGCTGCTTATTTCAGATATGAAATTAAAATGCGTATCTACAAAAAGTAGCACACAATGTACTAACTACATTCTAATACCTTACAAGTCAGTGATGAGCATAACTTAACCAGCAAAATGAAAACATTGAAATATGTGAGAATAATTAGTTCCAAAAGACAGAAATCAGTTTTTTTTTTTTTTTCACAGCACAGGAAACTGCATGTGTAGTGAGTATTGAGACTCGAGCACAAGTTTATTTTTTTAACCGATGTTATCACCGTAGCACCGCAGAGCACTTGTGTTTTTAGGGGGCACATATTTATCTTAACTCAGGGATCTCAAGTCTCACGCATTCACCGTGAGACACGCATTTCAACCCGTTCACACGCTCTCACGCCACACCTTGTATTTCTCACGCTGAGAAGGGATAACGTGTCCGCTATATATACAATTAATAGACGAGGGAATACGGAGGTAAGTTCTCTGCCGAGTTCATAGCTGTCTCGAGTTATACAGAGTTAAATGCCACCTACCAGCCAATCAGAAATTAGGATGTTGTTGTTTACGATTAAATTACGTGATTCTGCAGCACGCGCGTTCGTTAACCCTCATGTGGTGTTTTCTTTTTCCTGAAAATATTATGTTATCACATTGGACTGAAATTTAGTGACTTTGTTCACAAAGGGTATAACTACTTCTCAAAAAATTTTTTTTGTCATTTTTGTACTTTTTTGGAGGAGATTTTTCACCTTGTTCCACTTGTGGTGTTCCTGAGCAAAAAGGACCCTGCCTCAAAAAATTGCTTATAAATCACTCATTATGCTATATTATCATCAAATATTGGATTCAATCTTTTTGTCAACTTGTTTTTTTTTCATTTAGGACTGGTTTTGTGTTTCTATGTGCATCTGATTAATCATAGGCCTCATTTATCTGAGAGTAGGTACCTCAGTTTTTGAGTGAAAAAATATTTTTTTATGAATAATTTTCACAATATTAAACAAAAAATTATTAAAAAAATTGCCTTGTTTATCACACTAGTGTGCTTTAATGTTTAATCAGGAAGTTTGCTTTTAAACGCTTTTATTTTGTACAAAATTGCAAAAAGTCACACTTGTGGTGTTCCGGGTCAAAAATGACCCGGCCTCAAAAAATTGCTTATAAATCACTCATTATGATATATTATCATCAAATATTGGATTCAATCTTTTTGTCAACTTGTTTTCTTTCATTTAGGACTGTTTTTTCGGACTCGAGTCGCATTTTTATAAACTCCAGACTTGACTCGACTCGAGGAAAAGGACTCGTGAATATTTTAAAAGCAACTCGAGTCTTTTATCCTTAAATACTTATATAACTGATATTCAAAAGGGGGACCACATCTGCATCCATCAGGACCGCGAGCCGTTTCAAGTGAGCAGCGCGTCAAAACAGCGGAGCGATCACATAACAAGCGCTCAGGGTCGTTTATGGCAAATATCTTTCTGCGCTATATCCTCTAGTATTTTTATCTAAAGCCAAACGTGTTTTATTCAAGCCCTTTCAGCTCTGTGCGCTTTCTCTCTCTATCTTCGGGCGCGCGCCGGCGCGGATATTTTAACAACAGAAACACGGCGAGCAACAAAATTATAGATTACTTTAACTAAGACAGAGCAGAAATAAACAGTGTTTCAAATATAGTTATTTTTCTTACTATCTATTTATCTATCTATAACCTACGAATCTGACTGTTCAAACCAGATGTGGCAAGACGTTTCTGATCTACATTTAGCATTATTAATCTAAGAACATTCCAAAAGAATTATGTAATTATAATTGGGAAAATTGTTGTTAGATGGCTAGGATAGAACTTAAACTTTGAAACTGATAGTTATTTTTCTTTTTTGCTCAAGATGAAAACGTTTTGATTATTGTAGCTAGCCTACGTTGTTTTTAGTAGATAATGCTTTTAAGTAAAATATTAAAATAGTATAGATTTCAGGAAAACCCTGAACAGTATTTTTTTTTCTGTCACATGGCCTCACATGTATCTAAATGTATAAATATACAATACATGCATAGAATGTACTTTTTATTTATTTATATATTTTTGTCCGGACCTCTGCTTGGAAGAAAATATAGAGGCCGCGCCTCTTGGAACTTTAATTGAATACCCCGACTTATATCATGAAGAAAAACTTTATTTGTATGGTTTTGTAATATCTGTGTCACAGGCTATTTCCTTATATGTCATGGTAGATCAGACTCTTTTTATAGAATTTGATTACAGAACAACTGTTTTGAACATGGTAATGGATTAAAACATAAGTAACAGGCTGGATGCATAACACCTTTTTACAAAGCAGATCATAGATCATATATTTTGTCTATAGCCTATAAAACAGCTTCATAGGAAGATTTCAATACATGAGGATTCTGGATGGGATTTTTTAGCGAGCCATTAAATGACTTGAGACTCGACTCGAGACTTGACTCAGACTCCAAGTTAAAGTCTTGTGAACATCTCTGGTACACACACAGTAGGATTACAGAATTTACCCTGGGCATGTATGTCAAGCTGTGTGTGTGTGAGAGAGAGAGAGAAAGAGAGAGAGTACACATTTGAGCTTATGAATTTTTACATTTTTTTTTTTCTGTTGTGTTTGTTGTACATTCTGATGCCATGATGACAGGGGCAGGGGGCTCCCATATCAAGCACTGTGGCTTACCCACTCAAATTTAGATGCGGTGTGTTTTCCATGGTGGGTTTGAACAAAACTAGGAACAGTTTGGCTCTGGATGGAACACTATTATCTATCACGACAGTGCTTTATGTGGGAGCCCTCTACCCGTCATCAGGCATCAAAATGTGCAATAAACATTTACAACAGAAAGAAAAACAAAACAAAAAAACAAGCTGAAATGTGTACTCTCTCTCTCTTTCTTTCTCTCTCTCTCACACACACACACACACACAACGCGCGCACACACACAGCTTGACATACATGCTCAGGGTTAGTACTGTAATCCTACTGTATGTGTACAGTATGTACATTGAGTACATTTCTTTTTACTTTTGATACATCTGTATTTTTAAATACATAAATCTTTTTATTTTATTAGAATAAATTTGTCTTTCATCAGGTTTACCAGATGTTATAATTTCCATCTATGCTGGTCAATTATGAACAATAGGTAAAATTGAACTGCTAGCAAAAACGTTGGTGCTGCAAATATTTGACTTGCTCCTCCCCTTTCAGTGACTCCTCCCCTTTGCGTAGCCTCGCCCCTAATCTCACTCCAAACTTTTGCTGTAACTTGAGAGCCCTGTTTAACCTATTTTCAGTATTATTGGAAGTAATTTTGCTAGGTCATGTATCACATTTAGCAGGCACTTTTTATCCAAAGTGACTTACAAATAAGGAATACAACAAGCAATTCATCAGAGGCAATAAATGTGGGCTCTCTTGGGCTCATTAAAGACCAGTTGTGCTGCTGTGCACTGGGATCATTTGAAGAGGTTTGATGGAAGTCCAGCCAGAAGAGTGTTGCAGTAGTCCAGCTTAGAAATGACAAGGGCCTAGACAAGAAGTTGTTCGGCATGCTCTGTTAGGAAGGCCCTGATTCTGTTAAATACTGATGAGAGGATTCATTCATAGCATGTCATTTGACAAATGAACAAATGACTCGGGAGGTGAAATAATCGTTTATGTTTTGCATTGTATGTCTTTGGCTGCATTATGTTATTTAATCAAGTCAAGTCACCTTTATTTATGTAGTAGTTTATACAATACAGATTGCAGCTTTACGGGACTCAGAGCTCTTTTCTGTCAGAACGCAACCAACTTGCCTGAAACTCTTTTTACGTTCACTTTCAAAACTACATCTTCACAGAAAAGCAAAGAAAAAAAATATACCAACAGCACCTCCCAGTGGTCACTACTTAAAATACGAGGAAAAACCTTTCATGACACACTACTTAATAGTTTAACAGTCTTCAACAAGGGAGGAATAAGAATAAACATACACAGCACAGGCACAGGTCCAACAAGAAAAAGAAAACATTCTGATAAGAGTGCTTTCCAACAACAATAAATCAATCTTTTCATCACTACCGCAATAGGACAAACTGCACATTGTTTCCAGTTTCAGACAATTGTTTGGTGCGATACGATACACAGCCAGTATTCACCCTGAACTGGGCCAAAACGGGTTTTATTATTGGTGCCAAATCTCAGCCTTAAGTAAACCAGAATCCCCAAATCTGAGCCACACCTGAGCCTTATATAGCCCAGATCCAATACAGAATCTTATATTTGATATTATTGCATTTACTATAATCACCATTAGCCTATTCATTTTGTGCAATGTTTTGGTAATGTACACACAAATTATGCCAATAAAGTACATTAAACTTAATAGAAAATCAGCCTTAAAATTCACTGTGCAATAAAAAACGTATTGCACTGAAAATGGTTTTTTTTTTATGAAGAACAAATCAACCAAAATAGAGTGAGTGTATAAAGTATACAGTCTATAAGAAAAACGTAACAGACAGACACTTGTAATCACAAGGATTTACTGCAGAAATGTCAAAGAGCAGTACCACAGTAACCTTAGTCCAAATGACGATGCGTTGCAGTCGCGGTCTTCTCTGCCGGAATATAATAGTTTAGTGTGAGGAGCAGGGCATAATTTAAGTTGTTAAACGCTGAAAATACTATCCCGATCAACTCCGTGAAGGCACGCGTTTCTTATTCAAAACACGCATCACAGGAAACACGGCATGTCGCAATCTATGACGAAACCGGCAAGAGCCAATGAGCGTTTGATATCGCTGCCGTAAAACTTGTTGTAAAACTGTTTAACGGCAAATTTTTAAATTCGTACTATAGCT